>OMNZ01125245.1:0-41302 GCA_900303255.1 Lesueurigobius sanzi
GACAGGGAGCGACACTGGCGTTTGCTGGGTGGAGCAGCAGGAGTCTGGCTGGGCGCTGTAGTGGTGCTCAGACACAGGGGGATGGTCTTTGTGCTGTCCCCCAGGCTGAGGTCTCTGATCAGGCTGGTGATGGCAGAGGAGCCTGGTTCCTTAGCCCAGGGCTGGCTACTTTGTGCTGGCAGTATGTCCCACAGGCTTTCCAAACTGGACCCCGACTGACAGGGAGCTCCCTGCTGGAGGGCACAGCCACGACCCATGTCCAGCCACCTGTCTGCTTCTGCAACACAGAACATTCTCATGTCAGATTCTGTTTCGGAACTGTACCACAAGTGTTCAATATAAAATTATGACAAAAAGACCACATATTTACACTACAGCATCAATATTGTTCTTAGTCGATCCATCGTATTGAAAAGTGAAGGGAAAAGGGCATAGTGACATAATACTACATGCCATATTTACAGTATACGCAGCAGTTAAGGCGGTAATGTTGTGAATATCCCCAACAGAAATGAATTGGAGCATAGTCTTGTATTTGCACTGCTATGTCTTTTAACACAGGGTAATTACTGCTATACTAACTGAGCCAAAGGGAAATTGTTGACATAGGCAACAGCATATTCAATTACAGTTTGCCTCCCGTGAGAGCGGCGTGCAACGTTGTGTGAAGGCAGGTGCGCTCTGATCATAAGAGGGGGATGAGAGACGCACACCCAAAGAGAAAGTGGAGGAGCAGTGAAACTTGGTCAGGCTTATTACAACATTTACATGGACAGAATGGAGCTCCACTGTCTCCCGGTGCCGGATGTCACTTTTATAACTTTTTGGTTTATAAAGTTTTGGACAAAGTTCAGACAATTTTTTGGAGTAAAAATGTCAATTAATGTCTCGATCAGTGGTTCCCAAACTTTTTTGGCCGTGACCCCCAAAATTAACATCTGAACGACTCGGGACCCCCACTGTAAAAAGTAACTTCCTCTTGTAACCATTTCACCGGAAAAACATTAAAAATATATGTATCATTGCATTTTTATTTTGTTATTTGGCCCCATTTCGTCCTAAACTAAACATTACATGTTATTTTGTTAATTATTTTGTTATTACTGTTATTTTGTCTTTCTATTTCATCTTGAATTCATCTGGGGACCCCCAGGTTAGGGCCTTGCGACCCCCACTTTGGGAACCACTGGTCTAGATTATACAGCTCCTATGTATCAGTATATTATGTCTATGATCATGCAAGTCATTTTTCATTCCTATTTATTTTGCATCTTATTTTTTGACTATGTGGTGCAACCATAACCTCCTCTATTCATGGGAAACATTGGTCTATGTCATTTTTGCGATTTTTTTTGGTGGGTGTTCAGTGGCAGATGCTCCAGCCTAGAGCGCTACAGGAGCTCCTTCCTCCCAACAGCTATCAGACTGTACAACTCCTCTCTCTGAAATATTTTTACTATTTGCACATCAACTCTGAATTCAAAATGTTGATTTTATGGCCCCCATAGAACTTTATTAATCCGCATGGGAAATTCATCAAGAAATAATAAAGTATTCTGATTCTGATTAACTTCCGGCACCAGGAGGGGGCTTGTACTGTCGAGCCCCATTATGGATGTGCCTAATACAGTAAGTAAAAAAAATAATAATAATAAAATAAGAGTAGAAGAGAGAACCTACCCACAGTTCCACAGGAGAAGAGGGTGGTCCCCCTGCTCATGGTGTGGAGCTCACTCTGCAAGTGAGTAAAAGTAGGCTCAGTGAGACAGTACTAAAAATATTGTACATAATATAATACTGTATGCAGTTTTGGGTTTCCTTTTTGAACGTAACAGCTGGTTTACAGAAAGATTAACAGATAATTTAACCACTTGTGGTCTGTGCCACACGTGTGTGTGATGTGGGAGCAGGAACCTGACTGATGGCGAGCGGACATTGCATTTGTTGTTGTGGTTCCACACTTCCCGTTTGTGCCTCTAAATGAAAATTGCAAATGGTTTTGAGAACAGTGACTTTCACTTACTGTAACAACAGTTAAACAGAAAAAACATTTTGTCGTAGTTTCTGTTAAAGATGGTGGATGGATTTGTAAATATAAAATAATAAAAAGCCAATAAAGAATGAACTCAGATCCACAATTAGTGCTGGGTAATTGTTTTTGGTAGCAATACATGAACAATTGCAATACCAATACTTGAAAGGTAATTAAAATGTATTTGGGCAAAACTCATTTTGTACTTAGTTTATTACATAAAAAGGGAAGTAAATGAATGCCTACAGAGAATAGGATAAGCTTTAAGATGCTGCTTTGTGGGGTCTTTTAGGTAAATGTGTCAATTTAATACTATAAGTCGCGATAAAATTACACAAATGCATTGTGTGTTGTACTGAAACATTTCCTTGCACCTATAGAGTGCTCTTGAGAGAACAAAGGCCTAGTTTTCCCACACGCCTGTCTCCTAACCTGACACCATCACCTCTCAGCTTACGTCTTACAGCTGGGTGGTGACCGTCTGCGCAGAGGAATGAACTAAAACACTGTCACACAATGCACTGACTCACCTCCAGCTTATTATAACTCAACAACAAGCGTTTCCTGAGTGAACAGACTTTGAACCTCGAAAACTGGGCTATGTTAGCACAATGCACCAAACCAATTGTAATTTCATCCGGACGCTTTCTATTTAGCTTTCAACTAAAGCCATGCAATGTTGTAAATGATAAACCCTAAATCACGTTATAAAATGCTGAACATAATGGAATATAGCTTCACTTTTGTTTTAGCCATTTTAACTGTTCTTTATGATTTAGGGAGTTAAAGATAAACTTGTGAATATGTTATCCAGTTATAAAACTAATATGTCATGCTGGCGTGATTTCTTCACAAAAAAGCTAACAACAAGCTAACTTGCAGGGCCATTAGCATGTAGCCTGGCAAAGAAAAGCAAAGTTAATTTTTTCTCACCAGCAGTCTCTCCTTGTTCTTGGACCTTACATCATTGACACCCTTCTTCTTTTCCAGTGTTTTTGAGAAGATGATCACCATGTCTGCTCCTGGCTGGTCAGGTGAGAGAGAAGCCCATGTGCGGCCATCTTAGATGAGGGGAGTTGGGAGGAAATGGTGCATTTCAGCAGAACACACGACAGGTTGGTGGCCTCCCATCTGCAGAGCTGGCATGAAAAGCTGACTGTGTCACACTTCGGCCGAGGCACGACTGGAAAACAAAAAAAAAAAAAGAAAAAATCATCAGTGCTGTCCCTGTTGTCAGCATATTTTGTGATGGGTCATTTCTTGCCCGTTCAGGTTTGAAGAAAGAGGAAACTACAACTTTACTGTTGATAAGACATATAATTTGCCTATTTATAATATGTAAATTTGAAAGCATTTAAGTAGGCTATATATTAGAGCTGGAGAGATGAATCTGATTATTCAGAACTAGTCAACTATTCAAACTGTTGAAATTTAGTAATCAAATTATTACTGGATGTATCGCAAACAAACCATAATAAAAATGGCTCAAGCACATTGTGTTTTCATGGTGTCTGGTTATAACTTCCACTTAAATACTGTATATGTATAGAGCTAGTGGACTACTAATAATAAGTAGATGCAGCTCAACTATGGGACTAGGGATTGAAAACAGGATGAAATGCTTCTGACTCTTGTCAACTTGTACATTTTATTTTGGGTAAACTTCCCTTTTTTGCTAAAACTGCAAGCTGATAAATAGGTGTTTATCTGTTACAGTCAGCAGAAGTCATAAAACTTATGGGAAGTTGAGAACCCTGGTGGAAGACAGATGTGTGTAGCTCGTCCTGGAAAAGACATCAATCATGAGTGCAGATGTGGCACACAAAACATGAATAGGAATGGAGCAAATAGGGAGAGGCAGCTGCGTCATAATGCAGTCCAAAAAAAAAGAAAAGGGACAAACAGTAGCAAACAAACAAAGCGATTTAAATACTCTGATGGTTGAATTAGTTTTGAGCCAGATGGTCCATATGGGGCAAACATGTCCAGACATGTCTATTAGAGCAGCTGATCCAGCCCCATGATAACAGTCACCATGAATGTTTCACAAACTGCAGAAATGTAGCCTGGCATCCATATGCCCACACATGAAAGGAAGTATTAGAATTGAAAAGTTTCAATTTTTAGAGAAACCCTAAAAGAGTCTAGAATTAGAACTGTGAAATTAATCACGCCAAATCAACATTTTAAAAAGTGGCATTTAGCAAATCGCAAAAGCTTCAATCATTCTGGCAATAAACTCTGCAAAAACTAAATAGGCCACGTTGTAAAATGTATAAACTTCTCTGTTAACCTTGTCGTTTAGACCAGTGGTTTGGAACCCAAAAGTGGGTAGTGGAATATTTTTTTGTGGTTTGCAAGCCTTTCCTGGGAAACAATTTTAAGTTTTATGTAAAAAAAAAAATGCACAAAAATGCTGAGCTGCTGTAGTGAAGCTATGTTGGATGTTTTTACTGCCTGTACTTTGCGGTGAAAGGCTAAAGCTTTGCTTAGACCAAAGATGGAGAGTAAGTAAAGCAATTCCCAGATACGTAGGGAATTGCTTTGTGAAACAGGAGGTATTTTCCATGAGCTGCTGCTGCAGTGCTAAAAGTAGCCGCTGGGGAAGAGTCAAAGATGACTCAAAGATTAACAAAATTCCACTACCCCTGTTGCTTCTTGAGACGGGAGAAACTGTACAGCATAGGGCTGCACAATTTTGGCAAAAAACCTAATTGCAATTTTTCGGATAGAGATTGCAATTCGGTTTGCGATTTTAATACTATAATGTTGTATATTTTTCATGGAATTGAGTGGTGTGGGCGATATGGACATTTTGTCTCACAATTATCTTGCACAAAATTATTGCGACATTCACATTATCATCATGATAATTATTGCTAAATTTCTTCTGGTGAATTGAGTTTTGATTCTGCCGTGTGCTCTGGAGCCATGGTTTTATGGCCATTATCTTCATTAGCGATGACTATGAAGGGTTAACGCTCGTGCCTCACAGCAAGAAGGTCCCGGGTTCGATTCCACAGGGCCTTTCTGTGTGGAGTTTGCATGTTCTCCCCGTGTCTGCGCCTCTGGTTTCCCCTACCACTAAAAATATGTACAATAGGATCCACTCTGGGGTGAGAACTCCCCTGATGCTCATCACGATTACCAATATTATTGTTTACTGTCCCAACCCTACAGTGTCGTCAGCAAAATATACTTCTAAAACTGCTATTATACATCATGGTACTATTTCTTATTTGAGCTTCATGAAACCTCAGCTTTTGCGGTTCTGTTACTGCAGTATTTAAAATGCCGATGTTGATTCGATATTGATTAATTGTGCAGTTCTAATACCAAACAGAACTTTCCTTGTCAAGCTAATGTGCAGAAACATCTCCAATCACCTCATCATTGCTTTATCCAAAATTGTTATCGTATACATGTTTTTCTCATTACGTACCCTAATGTTTAGTTACTATTTATCCCGGTCTGGGCCAAAACACAGAAGTAGCTTGTGTAACCTTGAATCTGAACTTCTCTCCTTCATTTAGTAAACCACCAAACACAGCGACCAACTATAGAGCCCCAATGTGGTTCATATCCTCCAATCCACTGCAGGCTAATGACAGTGTTCTGCAGTGGAGTAACACGTGAGGTTAATGGATCTTCCAGGCGTACTATGTTATCCTACCCATGTAACATGTGGTTTTATGTTAAGCTTGGGCGGTCACACTTATATAACGTGCCTTGGAGAATACGCTTTGTGGTCTACGCTGCACACGACGAAAGGAGGAACATCGCACAAAAAAACGGCTAAAGAAACGCAATACTTCTCTGGATGGTTCTCTTAAATGCACTTTTAGTTCGGCATTATCTTCAATCTCTTCTGCTTTTAAAACCCCATGACAACTATAAATGTATTGCGTAGGCCTGCCCCCAAACCAAACGCTAGCATATGACTCCCATTATCTCCATTTATCCCAGGGAAGTCAGTGGAGCACAACCGGGCCTCTGCATTTGGCGTTGCTGGTTGGAGGAAACTCGAGCGGCGATGCTACATGCACATCACTTTGCTGATTGGGACTGACACCGACTTATTAGACAAGGCATTGGAAGAGTGTAGCCATGCAGCAGACCCCGAATGGGCCGTCGAGGTGCACAGCGGGCACATGCAACGCGGTGGCGCACTCTTGACCAATGCAATTAGGAAGTGTGACATGTTCCATTAAGGGCTAGAACACAAACTAGGGAGTGTGAATGAGTGCGCGCATGCTAACCTGTTCCTGTGTGTGCTGCCTGGCAAGTGGGAGGTCATGGGAGAGGGCAGAGCGAGTGCGAATTCAACCCCGCAGCCATGCTTACTTAATGAAGCGGCTCGACGCGATGGGGGAAACCAGAGCTTAATGGGCGCAGAAAGAAAGAGAGAAGAGAGCGACTGGAGTGCTCTTGTGTTGAGAGCTCCACTGATCAGATTTTAACTGGGCAAAATGAGTTTACCCTGGCGGCCGCGTTTCACCGTTTGCACTAGATTGAAGATAACAACTGCACAAAAGAGTCACTCCGCATGACAGCCAGGGACACTTTTGTTATTCGTTAGACAGGTTTGACACTGACACTGAATTAGAGCATGCTTCCATAAATATCTCGAGTTCATTAGTTCTTGCCTAACCGTCTGGGTATTGCCTAATGTCATTACCCCTGTCAGCACTGACGAGTTGAATTAAATTATGGACTAACATAACTTTAAGTGTGAACATTCTCCATTGTGAGTAAAGCTTCTTCAATGAATGATATGTGCTTTTAGATTGGGCCATTCGATATGGAAAAGTTCAATTGTGCGTGTGAAACTGTGTATATGAATTGAAACCGATTTCATATGGGCTTGGTTGCAATACTAACCAGATCAGGAAGCATCAGACATAAAAAAATTTGGCAGATGTTGAAACAGCAGGTGCAATAGCTAAATATAGTCATAAGTATATTGTAGTCTATATAGTCTAGGGATGTCAAGATTAACCGGTTTTATGATTATCTGGATTATAAAAGCTCACAGTAGGTTAATCGTGAGAATTTTAGGACTCACAGTAAATCGTTTCACATGAGCCATAGTGCGTATGTGTCCAAACGAAGACCACTCAAAAGGTAAAGGCTGATGAAATGTCCTCAAGAGTTCCACCAAAAATACAATGGTCAGGGGCGGGTTAAATAATCCAATGTGCAGAGAGAAAATCGTATCCATCTTCACATAATAATTACATAATGTGGCCAAAAGAAGAGTCCCTAAAGAACCATGTGCACCGCTGCACTTGTTATGTCACAGTATGGCATATGCTCAATTGTTTTTTCAACAATAATTTGATATTAAAAAAGTGTTGTGAACGTTTGAAGGCAGGACTTTGAGAAATTCGTGACTCAAAAATGAACAATCGGCTACAGTCATGCAAAAATATTGTTTGCTAGAGTATGGATGGATTAGATAAGATGCCTAGTACTGCTATTTAAATATAGTCATTGAATGTACATGCACTGTGATTGTATTGACAATGACACAACAATGCATTTTCATAGTAGCATCTACTCACGATTGTGTGATGGTATAATATGGCTAAGATTTTTCACTTACAATGACTTTTGCCCTACAAAAAGACATTGTATATGCCAAATGTTGCATAACACAATTTACATTCCAGATTTTTTTTTCTGCAACTAAGGTAATTACTAGAAATACGATAGTGTATCGACCTTTGCCATCTCTTACGGACCATTGGAAGAGCATATTACTGCCTGCCCTGTGTTCATTTCTACTGGTCAATAGTCCTCAATAATTATGTAATTAAAGCACATACTTTAATTTGGAAAGATAAAGGCAGATTTTATTAGCTATTATGGTCAACTGTAACTAATTCAGAGCCGACAGTAATTCTAATCAGCTTTGTGTACACTCGGGTGTAAACACCAACTCTTGGGCAACAATGGTCACTGACTTAGTGGGGTGCTCTAAAGGGCAGCTAAGATAATATGGCTCTCTGCCCAGGCTGTGATTTGTACAGGCAGATGAATAGAAGGGGCCCCTTGAAGCTTGGTGACAGGGTGTTTGGTGTCCATCACCAATTGGCTCTGCTTTCTGCATACTTGTGTGGAGCACGTCTGGTGTCAAGACTTTGATTGGTGGCTATAATGGAAGAAAACAGTATCTTACTAAACAAATATACAACAATGCACACCTAAAATGCTTCAAAGTATGACCAACCGTGCCGTTACTTCAGCCAAATGCCTGGGCCTCTTCACACGGTGAACACAGTGTGATTGTGTTTAAATTACAGTGGTTAAAAAATGAATGCCACCATGACCTGGGCTTTTGTCTTGTGAAATCCTGCGGTGTGGATTGTTAATTCAGTGTCAACACACAGCCAGCCCTCCCATATAATGAGGTCGGGGTCATAAACATGGTCCTAGGCAGGTCAAGACATACCATTGAGTCCTCTGGCCGTCACCGTAGTAGCCACTGATGGGAAGCGGCGGCCAAAAACAACAGGCCACCGCGGCACTACATCTTCAGAAGTGCATCTGCTGTAAAGTGCTCACTTGGTCAAACTTTATGCACATTCCTAACAGTGACCATGAACCTTAGTAGTAAAAGCTTTTCTCCATTTCAAGCATTACTCACTTGAAATGGTACGCTTAGTTGAATGGTAGTAGTCACCTAAAACAACTGCCCTAAAAGAAAACAAAGCATGCGGCCACAATAGTTTTAGCAGTCTACGTAAAAGACCACTTGACATTCTTACTGCTTAGGCTAGCATGAAGACGTGCAAGAAACATTTCCCTTTGCAGTCTCTATGGTCTTGCTTCCCTTGTGGTCACATGCCACATGTTAGAGAACTGGGTGTGGAACAAACTTAATTACCAAACACACAAAGACAGAAAGCGATATCCTCATTGTGTGACTTTACAGTATATGCTCTGAGGAACTTAGTGTCTCAGTAAATAAACCGTTACATCTTAGAGCAGCGCGTATGTCTGTGCGAAGTAACCAAGTAGTGGTTTGGTTTCGGTCTAGTTTCCATTGAGATAAATGCTTGTGCTTGTAAGATGCTTGTTTTTCTTGCATTGATGTTTGATTGTCTGTAAAAATGCATTGATGACTGAATAGCAAACTGCAATAAGAATCATCTGCGAGTGTTGCAATTTTGGCTGGTGTTGTTCTACAGAGCTTGTCAACACTGAGTTATGGCTGCTACAGAGAAATTAGTACATCAGAGAAAGACACAGAAAGGCAGTGAGTGAAGAAGATGTTCAATTTGTACCACTTGAGCGTCTGAAGCCGCACTTTGTGGCCAAGTATTGTACAAGTCTTTCACAGCTATGCTCCTCTCTATGATATGCTTCATAAAAGAGAGGCTAAGTACAGTGTTCCAGTGAATTGAATGGGTCTCCATAGCAACCTAACACAAACACACGATAACAGTGGTGATGTGAGAAAAGCAGAAGTCCTTTAGCCAGTGACGGATTATCTGGGCCGCTCACTTTTGCTTTATCTAGTGGAGTGTGCTGTCATATAAATTGCACGACTGAACAGTCACACCAACCCGCTATAAACTTTTGCAGCTCAAAATACTTTGTACTTGACTGCTCTTCATAGAAATCTGCAAGTACTAATTGGATTGAAAACTAACTAACGTACTCTTTTTTGGCAGTTACAAAAACCTTTACAAACTTGACAGGAGCAGGCTCAGGTGTTGCAGGTTGAGTAGACCAGAAAAGTATGGGGCCCCGAATTGCCCCCTGAGGTGACCCAAGCATGCCAGGAGTTTCCATACATCAGGTACCCCACTAATTACACCCCCCCTTCCTTATCCATGCCATTCCGCTTGTGGTTTCTTCCATTATCCACGAGTGCCTGTCTGCGCCGCACACCAACTCTAATCCATGAGGGATACATTACTCGAAAGCCTTCAGCGCCAGCCAGAAGCCCCCACCCTCCTCCTCAACTGCTTAAAATGCTGCGCAAGGGGACCACTCCTTTTGTTGTATAAGTAGGTGATGTTATACAGATTGCCACTACCAATCAGCAGACGATAAAGAGACAGTGCCCTCGGACGCCGTTACGTAATCTCATAATTCAGAAAGCGAAGCGCAGGGGGAAAGACGGGAGTTAAAGCATATGGTGAGAGTGGCAGAAAGAAAAGCATGGGCCACATACCGCTGCTCCATTCATTCAGAGGGGCTCGGCTTTGCCATATGGAGGTTGCTGCTTAGTGTGGTGAGCTTAGCCTGCACAAAAAGACCTGAGGCATCACTTTCAAACTCGTAGTTTTGACAAACATACAAATGAACTGACTAAGAAGTTAATAAAACAAATCACTCACTAATCTTTTTGCATATCCCAGCTGCTCGTCAAGATAAACTTGTAAACCTCCACCTGTTGCATTTTGGAATGCAGCATGGCTTGACCACAAAGATCCATTCTCATCAAATCGCTTACAATAAAGATATAGTGTACTTTGATCCTAGTATATTTTCAGGGTAAATCAATAAAGTAAAGCTGTTTCTTATCAATAGATCAATAGATCAACAGAACTCAGAGTAAAACTAGCTATCAGGCTAGTATGGAATATAGTATCATACTGTATATCAGGGGTCTCCAACGTTTTTACCCGGCGGTGAACTACTTGAGCATAACAAAAATGGAAACACACGTAACTAGGACTGTCTATAGGACTGTCAAGATGATAATTCAACACAATTAAAGAAAATGACTGTAGTTTCCACTTTGCACTATTCACCAAAATGTTTTGTTCTGAATAATGAAATGCATCTAAAATTTGACTCATCAAGCGTACATGCAGAAATGTTGAAATCCTTTGGCGAGCTACTTGGAAAGGGTCGACGAGCTACTGGTAGCTCCCGAGCTACTGGTTGGAGATCCCACTGTACATGTTTGACCTTTCAGCCAGCTGTCGATAATACTTAAAATGACTTGTGAGACAACACTATGTAGCTACTGAAGTCGCAGCCAGGAGTTGTAACACAGGTCACAAACAATAATTGGTCCTCTTTGTACAAGCAGGATCGTCTAGATGCACCGGCTCGGTCTCACTGGCTCAAGCCAAGACATGTACAGAGGATGTAAGACTTTAATGTCAAGTTCATGTGGAAGGAGATAGCTGTATGCTATGTGGAAAGAAATGTGAATTCTGAAAAAGGTTATGCCAATGAATGAAGTGACCTAGAGGCTTTGTAAAGAGCTGTAGCTTCATGTTAAAAATACCATGTGTCACAGGTCTGCAGTAAAGTAAAGTAAAGTGATGCCAAGCCAGCCTCAAGCACTGATAATTATGTTTTATTTTTGACAGTGAGTAAAATGATTGATCAAATAATGAAGCCATTATTAGTTCAACCAAACAGGAATGTCCAGATTGTTCAGTTTTGTTCTTAACATAGCATTTTGCATTTATTGCCCAAAACACAATATTATACAATGGGCAACAATATGCTACCCATGTTAACTTTATAGGTGACTTGTAGCCTTTAAAGTCTGTCTAAAAGGGCATCTGGCATAAAAGGGGGTGCTAAGGATCTAAAAATACACTCAATAAGGACTCTCTGTACGACTGAAACTCTCACTTCCCATTTTTGGCAAACGACTGAGCCTGCATTCTGTATTAAAATGACTGTACGCCGATGAAGAAATGTTTCTACCATTATTAAATGGAAAAAGAAACCTAAATCCTGCAAACTAAGGAGGACTAAAACTGACCAAATAATAAATAAATGTCCACATTGGGAAAAATATCACTATAAATGTCGAGATTGAAAGGACTATTTATTAATTTCCACTTTTATTTTAGCACATTTAACAAGAAAAGAATATAGGGCATAAAAATAAAAGAGGAAATAAGTAAAACAAGAATAAATTAATAAATAAACACAGAAAATAAATATAGCACAAAAGAGATGTGTAGTAATCTTTTTTTTTTGTTTGTTATCTCAGCATTTGTAATGATATTTTAATGCCAATGTGCATATTTATCCATTTATTATTTTGGCAGTTTTAGTCCTCCATAGCTGCCATTCAGGATATGCAGAACACAGCACAGGTCAGACCAGTACCTGAGAGAAACCGACCGTGAACATGCCCAGAGCACACATGAACCACCAGTAGCATTAAAAAGTATGTTAAGTATGACACAGCAGCATGTATGTATTTCTAACATTCCGCTGTGGCAGATGGTGATAAACCAGGGGCCCAAGGGAACAGAGTCAATCATTACAACACTGGCTACAAGTTCTCCTTTGTCTGGCCCGCATAAAAGTTGAGGGGACGCTCGCTATCACCGCCACAGAAAGACCACGGCGGCCAGACCGTGTTGATGGGAGCATTCTTCCTGCATCCCAGAATGCTTTTCATCTCTAGTAGGGCCTGCTGCCTGCGTCTTTGGGGGGTTGGGGGAGTGCTTCTCTGGTGTATGTGAGAGAGCTTTCTTTTCTTTTCAGCAGCAGGTCCCCAGCACCGTGGGCGTCGAGATGGCAGACTTACAAATCTATCATGCGAATGGGCAAAGTAAATAAGAGCAATGGAGTTTGTGGGTTCTGTACTCTTGTACCACTCTAGTTATTCCTATGTTATAGTTTGGCCATTTTCTGATACTGAAAATGGCCAAACTACTTCTTGAAAAATAATCTAGGTTTTACCTTTCTGTATCAGAGGTAAGGAATGGAATTTGCCACAGACCCAAACTTGTATGAATGTCCAAAAACAGCACAGCGTCTGAGTGGGTCTTAAGTTGTTGTATGGCATAGGGTTTGCCTGCTAACCATGTTGGCATGAAATCCTACTGTGGCTTCTTTACCCTGCATTTTATATATATATATTTTTACATTTTATACCAAAGAAAATGCTTTGTAAAGCCCTGAATCAGATTTTTGGTCTACAAACAATGGAAGAGAGAGCTCATAAATGGTAAATTGTTGTGCAAACTCATTCTTAACTAGGGCTGAAACAACTAATCCATTAATCTACAACTAATATTGAAATATAATCATTTCTGGAATATAGACAGACTTGGTTAGAGCAATAATTACATCAAAACTTTGTATTTTTGATGTAAAAACTTTTTTTTCCCTATAAAAAATATGTTTTATTGGTAAATACTTGAACTCCCTTTGTCTCAGAAATGAGATAAATCACCAGACCATGATTGAATCAGAGCAGAATGAGCCTTACTCTTATAGCAAAACCAGTTAGGAAATCAAAATAAAAAAGGACTCTCTCTCACTTCCTAAATCCCAGACTGAATTTTAGTAGGTTCTGATCTTTCAAATGAGGAATGACATGTTCACATATTGTGAAACGTACTAAGAGCCTCCTGTACAGACATTACCTTCAAAATACTCTATGAAGATGTTCTCAAAATGGTGTCACTTTAGCTTCATGTGGCAATAAGTTAATTAATTAAATTAAAAATCCAATTTCCATGCATTCATCGATCGATTAATCGCAGATTAAATGATTACCAAAAAAAAATGTTAGTTGCAGACCTAACATTCTCAGGGATACATTTAGAAGCATGTTTTACAACTTTGGGGAGCAATGTTGTGTAAACAACAACTAGCCTGCTAGTTCATCGATTAAAAGCCTTTATTGTTAGATGCACAAGTGCTTTTTAAATAAAAGTCTGCTAAATGGAAGGACATCTGACAAAGAATATCTTGCAATATAGTGTTGTGTAGTGTAGAATTAGTTTAACCAATACAAAATATGTAATATTTTCATGACAGACAACTATAAATAAAATAATAATAAAAACTTTCTGAAATCACTGTATTTTACCAAACCAGCTCAAGTGTCTACAGAAGCAGTGCCATTTGAGTCTTGGTTATAGCTGCAGGGTCATCGAGAATAAAAGGGAAGTGAAAATGAATAGTGAGGAGCATGGAGGCAGACAGGCATAGCTAACCATCCTTTAGTAGGAGCTTTGCATAATGCCCCCAGGCCAGAGACGAAAGAAGAGAAAGAGAGAAAGAGAGAGAGAGAGAGAGAGAGAGAGGGAGAGGGAGAGGGAGAGAGAGAGAGAGAGACGCAACAACAGTGAAAGATACAAAGTACGTGCTAACAAACGAGCAACAAGTCAGATTGAAATATAGAGGGGGACAAACAGAGACGGTGGAAGGCAGCAGCATGTGCGTCAGTGAGCAGGCCGAGCCACAGTTGTACACACAGGCACAGAAAGGACAAGTGCCTGGCTCAGCACACAGCCCTGCAGCTGCCCACTGACAGAATGGGGCTCTAATAGGGCCTTTTGCCTCGGACACAAAGACGCTGCCAATATGTAGGCCCTGCACACACACACCAATCCCTTTAAACATTCACTGGCCTTGATTGCTTCCATAAATTACACCTACACAGGTCTGAAAGTAGACTCCAGACCATCAATGCAAACCTATACTTTCTGTCAAGTAGTTTTAAAAGGTAAAGAGGGAATTTCGCCAAAGGCCCAACACGGTTCTTATCCTTCTGTAATTACACACTATAGATGAAATGTGATTAAACCTCAGCCTCTCCTATATGTCAACAGCTGAAATTAAGCTACACCTTCAATTTGTGAGAGTGATTTCACGAAACAAGACTCCTCCGACTGCTACCACTACTGATATTTCCTGTTTAGTTAACTGAGCCAGCCAGGCATCCCCTAAGAGCAGTGAGCAACGTCCAAATGGCAATGAAGGGGGACTTTTCTATGGTATTTTCAAGCACAAATTATGTGTCCTTTTAACAATAATAATAATAATAATTTTAAAACAATGTTGTTTACCGTGTATAGAGATCAAGCAAGTGGTCTGCCAGATTTCATATGGCATCAACAGAAAAATACACTTAAAGAGAAACTATGACAATAAGACATTATAAAAAACAATCAATGGCTTTAAAGGACACATTCTTCCTTGATAAATAGTAAAGTTTTGCATTAGACCCATATTTGTTTGCACAGAGACCAATGTGGCCAACTGACATGGAAAAACCCTATAGGGTTAAGAGCACTAAGCCAGTTTAGATTCGTGCTTCAGGTTGTGGTAAGCACTAGTGTGTCAATATGATCAACCACACTGTATATCTGCCTGGCCTACAAGACAACAGCCATGCACAACGAGGGGACTTTTCCACTTCACAGCAGGTCATTGCGCACTATTTCAGACAGCAACAAGTTGATCTGGTTAAAATGTGGCGTATAGTTTTATAATTGGATGTTGTCAACTGGATATTTTGTGTATTTGAAATATAAATAGGCCTAAGCCTGTAACAATAACACAATAGTGTAACAAGCTACTCTGTATAAAGTTACCAACCTACTTAACTATTCAAAAGTAGCTCAGATCGTGACGGGTAAGGTAAAATACACCCATTACATCTTACTAAAGCCTGCTTTAGCCACGAATAAACTCCATTCCTTTATCTAACTCTTCTGTTCCAAAGGAAACTGCACAACAGCAGACAAAGTAGCCCAAAGTTCCCAACCTCCCAACAAGTTAGAAATAGCAACATTGTGTTATAACGACATGTCTAAGCAAACTACCTGGCCAGCAGAGGTTCTGTCGAAGTTAGGTCATCTTCAACAAAAGAAATAGTGAAAACATCTGCTCACTTTCATCAGTTCAGCAGTGCCAGCACAGGACTGAGCAGACTGCGAGCAGCTGAGAGCTCGCCACTGCTTTCAGCCTTCAGCATTGATTGTAACAATATCCGCGTTTACACATGTCCGTCACTGTGGGGGTGGACTGGATATGCTAAGAACTAGACTGGCGCTTTATCCCATCAAAACGTTACTCGACATACTTTTTCCAAGGACAACAATCAACAATTGTAAAGACAGTGTGAAATCTAACGATTCAATTTGAGATAGTGAAGCGTAATAATATCAGTGCGTACTACGTGCTCCCCTTCACTAATGGTACATTCCGCCCCGGTCCTCCTCCCACAGGCATGTGGCCTACTCTTCTACAACTTTATTGCCAGGCACTTCTTTCATGAAACTGCCACAATACATCCAAAGAAAACGTTAATCATTTCATTTATATGATACAATCACGATAGTATTTGCACAGTGAGAATGTGATTCTTTAATTAATTACTTTCATTTTTTTTTTTTTTTTACTCCAAACCACAATGGTACAGGCCAGTGGCTACTCACAGTTTGAGTAGCCTTGTAATTACATAGTAGTAAAGATAAGTGCAATTTGACAGTGATTTTTGACTCTATGTCTAGATTAATTATGCTGTAGATTTTACATGGGCTTAAGTGACATTTTCCACAGTGTTAAGTTGCCTACACTACTGAAATGAGGTTTACATTATGCATTGTCAATAAGAACATATGAATGAGAATTCAGGGTGAGAATAAGTCAAACTCAGGAAAAAACCTGAAATATGTGCGAGGGAGGGGCATCCCACATTGGCACTGCTGCCATGGAAAACCTCTGCATGGTAAAGTATTTCAGCCAATCCTTGAAAATCCTATTAGAAGACCGTCAAAGGTGTTACCGAGGAGATGAAGAAAAAAACATAAATATTTGCTGTATCACACTCAAGAGGTTAAAATGAAAGCATACTATTCAGAGTCGTGGCATCAAGTCTAAGACCATAATGTTACTAGTGAGTGGAATAAAGTGCAGCTTAAAGTTCATGCCAAACTTTGAGCCATAAAGAGTTTAAAACAAGGAACAGAACCAAGAATTACAAGAAGAAATATTGGAAAATTAACTGTGACTTATGGCTTGGCATAATACAGTTGAGCTCAGAAGTTTACATACTCTGTAAACTTACGCTTTTCATAGACTATGAATGATAACTCAAAAACCTTTATTTCACTCATGGTTAGCAGTTGCGTGAAGCCATTTTTTTTTAAATAAAGGGTATGTAAACTTAAAAGGGTGTGTAAACTTTTGAGCACAACTGTTTAAAGGTTTAAAAAAGTATTAAAATGTATATTACTAATACAGTTTTACCTGTTTTAGAAAATAGTTGTCTATAGTCTTACAGTAAGTGAGAATAACTGTTGATCCCACTGCGGAACATGAGACAGAGCTAAGCTGCAGCTCAGTAGGGGAGGGTCTGCTTCATGGGAAATGTCTGAGGGAGGTAAACATAAGCAGATATGCACATCCAGGCAGGATATCCAGCCTTGTAAAATTGCTGTGGCAGTTCTTATAAAGCCATACGTGTTTACTTAACAGCATGCCCCAGCATCTGCCACAAACTCAGCTACTGATTAGGATCCAGAATGGCAGTTATTAATGGAGCAATTTAAAAAAGGAAATCACACAGACAACCTCTCTGCCACAAAAGCCACTGCCTCCTTCTATTTATATATGGTGTCAAAGAGTCCAGAACTCGGGACCCCAAGTGCTGCTGGCTCCCAGTTGAACCAATTATGCAAGGGCCATTTTTCACATGACTTGAAAGATGGATGCAGTTAACTTGTTAGAAAAACACAGGTAGTGGGTGAAGACAGGTACCTTCTCTTTATAATGTACTAGTGACTGGCACTGAGTTAAAGAAATCCTAATAATCAAGCATATTGTTAGGGATGCAACAATTCTCAATATTATATTGAATTGTTCAATACACCCTCCTCAAATCATACGCAAATAATGGATGTTCAATATGAATTGAGCACTTTAATGTAATACAGCATATAGTGTAATACTGTTTTGGGTTATTTTTTGTTTGATAGCAAAAAAAAACAACAATATTTTATGAGGAAAAAAAATAGAATTTATATTTCTTGCAGCACATTAAATGTATTGAATGTATTTGAAAGCGTAACCTTCATATTGAAATACGTATCGAATCGTGACTAAAGTGAATCGTTGAATCCCCAATAATTGCATATGTTGTTGATTAATTCATTGAAATATTTTCAGAAGAATCAGAATAGATTTTATTGCCATTGTCAGTGAAAGGATTCACAAACTAGAAATTTTCTTTGGTGCAATTGTGCAACATGAAACATAAACGTGTAATAATGATAAATTAGAAACTATAAGAAACTATAAGGGATAAGGGGATTCATACAAAAATGATCAGGTTAAGAATATACTGTATATACAGTATAATAAAATAGCAAATGTAACACAAATACAATTTTGCATTGTGTATTTTTTTATTTAATAATAATTGTGTCAAATATAAAAGTATACATTACATAAAGTATAAAGTAAATTGCTTCAGCCTGCACACAAATGAGGCAGTGTACAAAATAACATGTTCCTCCAAAGACCATTTGATGTGCATAGACAATTTTGTGAATATTGTAACATCAAAGTACTCTCTTGAAGACAAGTGCTGCCACACTGCTGCCGGTCTGCCCTCCAAATGTGAAAGTGGGTGTAGGCAACTCTTGCACAAACTCAAATCCTGTGAGGGGCAAGGACAGAAGAAAATGATCAAATGAAAAACAAAAGAAAAGAAATCATACCTAGAAACACTGTCAACTGTGCTGAGTAGGCCTGCAGATGGTTCAGAGAGCACGAGGAGTCCAGCCAGCCATTCCCCATCTGCTGTGTGTTCCAGAGGCCCAGCAAAGACAGACAGGCTGTCAGTGTCGCTAGGCCCCCTGCAGGCTCCACACAGCGACTGCACTGACCCCGCTGAGCTATGGAGAGCTGCCTGAACTGTTGTCGCCTACAGCCTAAAGACCTGCCAGGTAGCTGTCTTATTTGTGTCACTCAGTCGGTGTTTGACTACCAGCAAACACTAGAGCGCTCACTTTGCTTGGATGCTTGGAGCCAGAAAGTCAGTCTCGGAGGAATGGAAAACATCCAAACTAATCCAAGAGTGACAGATTATTACCTGGGAACTTATTTCCTGGTAATTTAAAATCCTTATTAGGAACTGTGGCATGAATTAAAAGCTAATGAACAGTTCTGCACAGCTTCTAAACTTGCTTACCATATAATAAAGATCATTATCACCCGACTGTCTGGACTTAAGAAAAAAATCAATATATCAATATATCAATATCAGGCCTGTAATGTATTTGTGGAAACATTTTTCTCATCTAACAGTTGAGAAAACATCAATTACCTAATAGAAATGTAACAATGCCTAATGAGAATGTCGGATAACCCAGTAAAGTCTCTTACCTTCCTTAAATCGCTCCAGCAGCTGCCCTTTGGTCCAGTTACAAGATGTGATCACAAAGATCCCCTGATCCTTCAGAACACTTTGCAGAGATTTCACATACAGACTTTTGCTCTCTATAGCGTTGTCTGGCTTTAAGCTTATTGCGTCAAACGTCCCTTTGTCGATGCACAAATCAAAGCCTTTAAGCTCGTCTTGACAGTTTAAGAAATCCACCTCCTGAAGCAAATAAGGGGCAGAGAAGAAGAGGGATGAGACACAAAAATAACACTGCACTCACTACTAGTGTATAAATACATAAAATAAACATCTATCAAGAATATTTAACTAACTCTCCCGGTTTTAAATTCCAACTACTGACAAAATAGTGGAAGAGGTGGCTGACCTACTATGCCACAAGTGAATGGGGCCCTTCATATTAGGGCAAGACAGAATCTCATGAAAAAAAATCACATATTTTAACTCACTGACCTCATTATTTTATATGTATTAATTATAAATCATAATAATATGATCAGTTTACAGAATACATCTCTAAATATTGGTTTAAGCCATTTTTGATCCAGATAGATTGAAAAATTGTGTTTCTTTGTAGCATAACTCCCACAAGCGCCCAAGGCAATCCACAGGTCTTCAGATGCCAGGATCCCACTTCCTCCCTCTTGCACCATCTACCCCCTCAGACCAGTGAAGGTCAATATTGACTCCAGTGGCACACTTTCTGCTGGAAAAAGGTATACACTGGCAAAAATGTTCAATGCGTGTACAGTACTATGCAGTGGCATGAGACACACAAGGGAGGAATACTCAATCATCACATGCCTTAAAAGCTCAGTCTATTCAACTTTCCCCACACATATCAATAATACATGTTATATCTGTGACCTTTCTCTGACCTTTCAACGAACTTCCACAACTTTTTTTTATAAGATCTTATTGAGCATACATTTCTGAGCATGTCAAAAAAAAAGAGAGCATGTCTCTACTCCATTCCTGCCAAAGGTTATGGATGTTTAAAATACCCAAAATGCTCAATCCAGCCACTAGGGGGCAGCCTAAATTTAAAAAAAGGAAGGAATTCCACATCTGTCCAGCAGAGGGCACTGACACTGCACCATTATAAAAGCTACACAAACAGAAGCTGTTCTGTTACTGGTAAAAGTTTAGCTTAAATATGTAAATAGTAGTATAATAAATAGAAATAATTAAATATATAAAACAATAATAAAAGTATTACCATCTTTAAAATGGGGTGTTGGTATTTTAAGAGTAAAGTAATAATAATGACCCTGATTAAAATAGAATATGGTCATCTAAAATACACCAGATTGCACTACATTACATCTGTGTAATTCAAAATTTCCTGGTGGAGAAATCCCAGACCCCCCATATACATCGATTTTCACCTCACAATTTCTAATTCTAAATTTCTGGCTACTGCCCTGATTACACATGTTTGCAATACAAGTGTAAGCCATTATTATTATTATTTATTAGGCTACAGTCCTATAGGGCCAAGATCAATGTTTTCAATGTCAATCAAATATGCTGAATTATTACAGTGCTCATTATTATTAATCATTTAAATGTAAATAGAATGCAATAGGGGTGGGCGAAATAAGCTTTGGCTTCTGCTTACTCCTTTTCAGACATTGATATAAACATTTCTTATTCCTTTCTAATGCCTTGAAATGTCTGGATAAAGTTAAATAAACTGAAACTGAAAAATAGTATTTCCCTGGTTACAATATATGCGGCCCCTGACCTGCCATTGTATGTGACTTTCGACCCACGACCCAAAATGAGTTTCACACCCCTGTTCTAGATGATCAGTAATTTAGTTGGTAGTATAGGTATATGGTGAAGATCCAAAGAGATGTTTATGTGATTTTCTTAGCCACATCTAATATAGAAATTCTAATTTATGGCATGTAAATCTAGCACAAATTTACTTACAATTTTAAACAGTTCTGTTTTGGCTTATCAAAGTATACACATACCTTAACAGTTACATCAGTCAAGCCTTCAGCAAGAAGAATACTTTGGGCCAGTTCTACAGAGGTTCCTGAATAGTCAATCCCTGTCAGGTTTGTGAATCCATGTTTAGCCTAGAAGACAGAAAACAAGTAGTTAGTATTATTATAACTGTCCTTTCCAGATGGAATGTCTGTTCTTGGTCGGATTTTGTAAAATAAACTTCCCCCAATTGCCCACTTATAGTCCAGTGCGACTTATACTCTGGAAAATCGGGGGGAAATACAGTAAATAAAATTGTGTGCTCTACATTTTGTTGAACCAAAGACTGTGATGAACTAATGAGTTTTCTTACCAGCTCAACGAGAAACACACCATTTCCGGTGCCAATATCAAGGATAGATGCATTTTCTGTAATTTTTGCTTTTTCCATCCACTTAAGCACACGGGTCATGCTTTCTTCACCAAACCTTCAAAGAACACAAAACAAAAAAAATACTTTTTATAACAGTATAAATGTACACTCTGTGTCATGACAAAACTAGTATTGTTATTGTTACTGCAATGCTATTACCATATTTCACCAACATCTCCAATGTCTTTAAAGGTCTCCAGTTCCCTTTCATAGGTATCATCCCAACTGCAAAACATACCATATTATTAGCCAAATCACTAGAAAACAAGCAACTGTGTAAAATTGGAAACAGGCTAAGAATTTTAATGTATTATTATTTATGACTACATCCTGGTCAAGATAAATGTTCAACAACATAGTATTTTCTTGTGTGATGCTGGCTGTCAAAGTTCACTGTAGTAGTACTACTACTACTACTACTACTTGGGTAAAGCTGCGTGCTAGTGGCAGATCTGTTATGGACACCGTAAGCACAACTAGCTTTTCCACGGCTTCACTAAATACTTACTACTCTTTCGTCCCGAGCTTCGAGGGCATCAGATCTTCTTCAGAACATCTGTCGTCCTCTAAATCAGATGAATTTGCAGATCCATGTGCATTCTCTGCTGCGTCCTCCATGATGGAAATAAGCGCCTACAATTCCCACAATGCTGTTGTTCAGTAGCGTACTTGCAACCGCAGGGGGCGTTGGGATTGTTAGGGATGTTTCCATCATGGCGGCATCCATTTCAGGTTATACTTTTAGTTCTGTGTGTTATCACAGCGCCAACAGCAACTCCGATCATGTGAGTATAAAGATCGATGTCGACAGAAGCTCGCACAGTCGTAGCTGTCGTTTGTGTGACTCTGTGGCGTGTGTGCTTCAGCTTGGACGCCATTAATTTAGTGTTGTTTCCCCCTGTCATCATCCTGTTGCTGACTGAGCTAGCCAGGCTCCGTCTATTTAGTGGAAGCTTACATTTCATTAGATTCTATTTCTAACATCACAAAGATGTGTTTGAGATTTCTTTCCTGTCTTGCATTACCAGTACATAATATAACTAATACAATGATATACCATCATTTGCGCAACATATATATATTTCCCGGTATATTATTTTGGATAGGAAATGCTGTTTGTAAACTTGTGGTTTCAGGTAGTAACCAGTGCGCTGTCATTTGGCTAATTCTGCTAGCTGGGCTGTAAAGTCAAGCGACTTCCGTGTGGCTGTGTTTTTATCAGAAGTGCAGTCTATGCACTTGTCGATTACTCGTATTCACAGTGTAAACTGCCTACTAAATGCATCTGAGTTTCAGTGGAAGATTTGGGGTATATCACCTTACAGTCCTTTTAGCAAGCTAGCTAGAGTAAGTAGTAGTTGAGGCGGAACATTAATGTGAAAATACTTCAAAGTCCTTCGCTGTTTTTGTCTAATAGTCTCACTTTCAACGAAATATTGATCAAATATTATTGTGTTTAGACGACCAGTTACTAACTTTTCATCATTACAGACTCGATGGGCCGAGGCAGGTGGACAGTTGTTTACAAGTTAGCCTGCATTCCTCACATAGTTAGATAGAACAGGATAACCCTTTCTCATGTCTGTAACCTTTACCAACTGTTATCGTCCTCCCAAACCTAACCCAGACAAACAACTCGGCTATTTGTGGAATTTATTAAAATATTTTATTTTATTTTATTTATTTTTTATTTTATTTACATTTTTATGTGCCTTTTAATGCATTGTAGGGAAACCATAATAATCACTTACCCCAGCATTACTATGATTATTCGTTTAATATTGTCAGTGTATGAGCCATAACCCTAATTTTATTTGTATTCTTTCTTTAACACAGGAGGGCTTCCTTTTAGGTGAAGTAAGACAAGAAGAGACCATCAGCATCAGTGATGCTCAGATTGCCACTGCAGAAATAATACAAGTAGTAGGTAAGTATTGAAACTTATAAGGTATTTATGATTAATGTTTATAGCATAAATAATTGTTTGTTTGTTTTTTCACAGAAATCCATAATCATGACCCTTGTGCACAATTGTTTAGGTAAGCTGATTTTACATACAGTACATGAGATTTTTTTCTTTGCTACATACTGTACTTGCTTGTTGATAAAATACACCATAACGCATTAGTAGTGAGATGTCAATTTGACAATTGGACAGTAGGTGGCCTCATCTCATCATTTGGGATCACTACATAAAAGCATTTACATATATGTTTATATAATTTATGTTTTTCTTTTCTTTAATATACTTTAGCTTCTATGACTACGCTGGAAAAGTCAATGAAGAAAGTCTTAACAACATACTTAAAGATCGACGAAAAGTAGGTGTATCATGGTTCTGAAATGTGATTTGATAATGCTCAATGTAAATATTTTGATAATTTCATGAATTGTTTCCTACTTGTATTTACAGAGTGTTATTGGCTGGTACCGGTTTCGGAGGAACACTCAGCAGCAAATGTCCTTCAGGGAGCAAGTCATTCACAAACAGTTGACCCAGTTGCTTGGTGTCCCCGACTTAATCTTCCTGCTCTTTAGCTTCATCTCCACAGCCAATAGTTCTACACATGCACTGGAGTATGTGCTCTTTAGGCCCAACAAAAGGTAACTTAGAATTCTAAATATGAGGGAAATTTTTACTATTCATAACTAGACCATAAATATATATATAATAAAGTTTAATCGTACAACACAATACAGTGAAAGGTTCTGATTAGGCAGTTATTGTGGCTGGGCAAAAAAATCGATTTAATTGATTAATCAAATTTGCAGCTAAAACGATTTTTATTTTGCAAATTCGTTTCTGCATTTTTAGCGTTTCATCCTACCATTCCTTGTGGGTTTCTGTAGCGCAATGTGAGCCAGCCCATGTCATGAACAACATGGCTGTGGCGGCGTGCAGCCGAGGACTCCTTCCAAAGAAAATGATTTGGAACTGGTTCGGTTTTGATGCATCAGACGAACAGACGATCATACAACCTTTTATTGTGAAATTAATTATTATTTTTACACTTTTGACAATATATCTGATGTGTGCATTGAAAAAAAATCATTAAAAAAAAAAAAAAAAAAAATTGTTTAGCCCAGTGTCACAAAAACAACTTTGCCTCAGAGGGCTCCACATTCATTCATTCATTCATTCATTCCTTCCAGTGTCAACAATAGCGTTTGGAATCAGGCCATCTGCAATTTGTCAAATGTTAAAGAAGTGAATGTGTGATAGAAAATAAAGCAGGGTTTTTTCCCCCCCAGTAGGTACAATCAGAGGATCACTCTTTCTCTGCCAAACCTTGGCAACACGAGCCAACAGGAGTACAAAGTGTCCTCAGTGCCCAACACCTCAGTGAACTATACAAAGGTCATCAAAGAGCATGGGTGAGTGAAAATACTGCAAGACAATTTCACAATTTTGTTTGACAAGATACATTTGGAAAACCAATACTCAGACTGCTAACACAGGGCCGGCCCTAGACATAGGCAAACCAGGCGTGCTGCCTAGGGCCCATCTACTGGAGGGCGCGCCAAATTGAGCTTATAAAAAAACTACAACATCGCCAACTTGTGTTTCGTGTTAAAAACGACATGTTTTAAGCTTTCAAGCAAGCTTTCCTTCGTCCCCCTGCGCCTCCGGGGAGTTGTGTAACATCACGGTTAAAATTTGTGTCACATCAGAAGTGACCTCTCCTCTAATTAAGATGCTACAATATAAAATTGGTGAAATAGGGAATGAAAGTAAAAAAAAACAAATATATGAAAGGTCAAAGAAGGTCGGCCCTGTGCCAACAACATACAGAGGTTATCTAGAAGCGTCTCCACTAAACTCATTTTCTGTATGTATTGTTTCAGAGCCGAGTTCTTCGACAAGGACGGTGTGATGAAGGATATCCGAACTATCTATCAAGTGTACAGTGCTCTGCAAGATAAAGTGCAGGTAAAGAAAGTACAGCACAGTAGATGCTGACTCTTGACACTGGAGCACTGGAATGACAAACAAAAAGTGTGTTTCACTTGTGTTTTATGGTTGTGCCTCAGGCGGTGTGTGCAGAGGTGGAACACAGTGAACGAGCTAAAGAGAAACTCCAAGAAGATGTGAACAAACTCAAACAGCAAATCGCTCTCAGGAAACGGAAAACGGCGGAAGAAGAGAGGAGTATGATTGTTTTAATAACAACTAATTTACACATAAACTAAACTAAATTACACATTAAATTATATTTATTTTTATTTAATATATTAAATACTATGCTAGAGGTTGTTAGAAAGTCTGAATAGTATATTTGAATAGTTAAAAGGAATTCCTCTTGTCCTTCTCCAAACATTAGTTGACAACTGTGGGGTACGTCAGGATGAATGTTCCTTCCATAAACACTGCCAAAGTTCAGTACTGCTCAAGTCATGTTCCACTGTTAACGTGTCGCCCAGACCTGTGTCTGCTGTTTGTCTTGCATGAACCTATCTCACCAAGGATATCATTCATATCTTTACACCAGCTAGGCATAATGCTTAATAATAAAGGGGCACTGACTAGGACTGGCTATATGGGGAAAAAAATCATGTTTTAGACATGACCATTGACAACCTGCCTCCGCTATTTGTAAGGAGGTAACAAAAACCAAGATGTAAAATGTTAAGTGGTTTATATAAAATACATGCAGAATGTAAATTTAACAAAGGGTACCAAAAACAATTAAACGAAAGCTATTTATATTATGTTCAAGCTCAAGTGTGGAATCTATTAACTTAAAAGCGAGTGTCTCAAAAATATGAATGTCACATAGGACAACACTAATAAAAGTAATACTTTTATTAGTGTAAGCAGAGAAACGGCTAGATCCATGAACCAATCAAGACCCAGGATTTTAGCACTGTCCACCAATCTGCAACCTTTTTCCCCCCGTCATGAACACATTCTCTTTTGTCTGCTAGGACTTCGAGAGGCCCAGAATGCAGACTCTCATTCCACTCAAGATGACAATTCTGACCCTCCTGAAGTGGCCCTCCTATCCAGGATAGGCTTCCACAGCCCCTCGGCTCCTCAGAGGCCCAGCACCTCACCAAACCCCCCTTCTTACGCAGACCTCCTTTCCCAAGACGACTCTCTGCTGTCCTCCTCATCGTCTCCCACCAGTGCTGCTCTACTGCCGCGACCACAGGCTGTGGGCTCCCCGGGACACCCCACACCTGGCCCACTCGGGATGGACTTGCCTCTGGGTCTTAGTCTTGGTTCTAATTCTGTCCCTGCCTCAAACTCCCCATACCTGGGGAATGGAGACGGGTCCAGCTCTGATTCTTTGGACAGACAAGCCGCTGGTCAGGAGGATGACGATGATGATGACGACGATGATGAAGAGGAGGAGGATGAGGACAGTAGTGAATATGAGAACTTGGTGAGTGACGCGTCTCTACAGTTGATGGCTCACGGGCGCCCAGCCGCTCTGGGCCCCGACGGTGACGCTCGTGGTTCACAGGCTACATAGAAAGATGACTATGGTTTGTGAGGGACAATTCCTGACACGCAGTGCACCTTGAGAGCGGCTAGAATGAGACATCAAAGACTGAAAATAAGAAGTGCCAGCCCTGACTGTGAAACGACTTGTCCAGGTGGTCGTTCGCTGTGTGTTCTCTCTTGTCTTAGTCTCCATTTTAAGGGGAAATCAGCTGGTGTAACTCGCTGGTGTTTTATTTTGTCATTTTGGACTGGTGGTGGTCAGGGTATTTACACAGATGTGACTGGTTGTGGAAAAAGACCACAACTAACTTGTTTGTGTCCTACAGAAAGAAAGGTCCTACAGATACTCCCATGACTATGATTTATTTGTCATGTTTGCTTGTTGAAGCACTCATCACAACCACAACCTCTTGCACTTTTTTTGCCTACTTTGTAACAAATCATAAAAAAAATGGCAAAGGGAAAGTATTTTGCGGCCTTGTAACAATCTTATTAATGAGGCAGACGGGGTTAACGCTCTTTAATTTATTCATCTTTTTTAAACAATCTAACATTAGGTTTTGCTTTCTGTCACTTTGATTTAATT
This sequence comes from Lesueurigobius sanzi, assembly GCA_900303255.1. Classification (NCBI taxonomy): domain Eukaryota; kingdom Metazoa; phylum Chordata; class Actinopteri; order Gobiiformes; family Gobiidae; genus Lesueurigobius; species Lesueurigobius sanzi. Next base: position 27,579 of record OMNZ01125245.1, read on the forward strand.
CTGCCCATCTCATCACGCCTGTGTAAAATGATGAGTAGAATGACAAATTTAACTTCTGTATTGGGTGCTTTATAAATATATATAAACTTTTATTTTGTCAGATTAATAGTTAATCACTTTGATCGACAAGAATGTCAACGTTGTGTTTTTTTTAGACAACACTGAACTTGTATGCGCCTTGCTGCACTTAACATGATCTCAAATTCATTCTAATGCTATACCAATGCTGTCATGTGCCACACGTAGTTCTCCTTTGTCTGTCTGTGTGTTATATGAGGTTCACAGGGCAAACACAATGTACTGTAGCTTTACTAACCAGATGCTTCAAGTTCCCTTTTTGCTGCTGCAACAGAGAGCTAACTCTGCATCTGTCTATCATACTTCTTATAAAAAACTGGCTGCTACTTCCACCTTTTTCTCGTCGTCTCTTAAAACTACTGAATCCTTCCGTTACATATCCACTCGTCTTCTCTCTCTCTCTCTCTCTAGTCTTACAGACTTTTGACGTTGCATTCATGTCCTAGAAGTTAATGTTATAATAGTCACAGATGGAGGGAAAGTGCTAATATGATTGATATTTCACAGAAATCTCCAAACAGAAAATAATTTTAGTTATGGATTTGGTCGGCAAACCTAGTCATAATCTTAAGGCATAAAGGTGCATTGTGGAACTTTTTATGCATTGGCGCGTTGACCATTCAGTGACCCAGTGGCTATATATAAAGGTGCCATATAGCATGGCACCTTTGCTTTCCTTCACGGTGGCCTCTATTACACTCCACGATTTTGTTTTATTTTTTAAGGATTTTTCCGGTAGGTTTTCTATGCTGATATCCATGGAGATGGTTCCATCGGCAGAGAAAATCTACCAAAAACAAATAATTAATCCTGGAGCATCATAGAGGCCGCTTTTAACAAGTGTTTTCAACAAATGTGTAGATCCTGTAATTATGGAGATAATAACCACAATGGAAGCCAACAACTTGACTAAAACAACCTCCTCAATTTTGACAGAAGGTTCTCATGTTAGATGTCACGTAAACGTAACCTAATAAAGGTTGGGTGTATGGGAGTTCCAGTGGGAACGGTGATCTTTTTCCCCTTCATTACAGTGCCTTCCCTTTAGGACAGCGCCTGTCTATTTCCATGGTGTACAGTCATAGCAAACTCTAGTGCCCGCCGCTAATCTCTGCACCCCTGATGATGATGCAGGTCATTTTGTTTGTTGCAGTTTTTGTGACTTTTCTGAGCCCCAGGATGTATCTAGCCTATCTTCTGGCATTGATTTATGGAGAACATTCATAACCTTGCCTCTTCACTATATTCTTATTTTAGATAATTTGCAACGCCAATTGTACATTGGAACTTGAGGAACACATGCTTTGACACATTTATGTGTTATATGGCTATGCATAAAATGTTCCAGTGTTGACGAGTACTGATTTGAATGTCCCATTTCTTGGCCCCGAGATTTATTTAAAAATTTCATTTTCAGTTATTTTACTATCTTTGTGATTAGTATTTTTTGAGCAGAAGAAATTAACTAATTTTTACAGCCTTTTCCCATTTGTTATTGTCCTTTGGTGCTAATTTGCGGAGTGCACTATACATGTAGTCCACAACAAATACAAAAAAACCCCCCTCAAATATGACACATTGAGTTCTAACTGAAAAAGCTGCTTCCCTAATACAGTTTCCCTTTTCTTTTTTTCTAACACATGCCCCTCTATGCTGGAATAATATGCCTTTGACGTGTGAGCCACCCCTTAAAGAAAATAACTAATTAGAAGGTTTTGTATACGTACATCTTTGGCATGTTATATCTGCCTTAGGTGCATTTCATTTGCCCTATTGTATTGCCAATACTCTTGTATTACCAAATCGAAATTTTCACTCCAAATGTAAACCTTTGACCAGAATTCAATCATTAATGCATACTTTGTTTCCTTAAATTGGAGGCTTGGACATCGTAAGGTTTTAAATATTTTTAATGTGCAGGAGACAAGGTCATGGGTATTTCGGCAGTACTTTACTGTAATCGCTTGCCTCAGTATTGTTGTGGTATATAGAACATCAGCTCCTAATGCTGGTCTTATTATTTATTAATTAATTAATGATCCCTCTGACCTCTAGATTGACATGTTGGTCTTTTATATCTATAGAATCGTTGATGCTGATGAGGAAAAAAAACGTGCACATATAGTTTATTTAAAATGTCCTGGTATTATATTGTGCAGACACCTGTACTCCACTGTACGGGAGTACACTTCTTCCCCTGATAGACGTTTGGAAGTCTCCCAATAGCAGTAAAGCTGCAGCTATAGCCTGTAAGATGTTGGTTTCTTCTGGATCTGACTGTGCACCTGACAAAAATAGACCAAGGACTGTGGAACAGCACAGGTGCGATGCTTCTTAAATTAAGGAAATCTTAATAAATTAAATTTAAATGTGTAATTTTATTGCGTGTGTCCTTATTATATTAGGTATGATAATACAAAACCAGCCTATTCAAACCGCTGAAATTGCAGCTCGCTTTTCTTTTCTCGTGTAAGCTATTTCTTTATACATGCAAACATACTACTAAAACAGTTACTATAATCTGTAAAAAGGACGGCGTTCACCCATTACATAGTCCGAATATCAAACTCCAGTGAAGCCACAGGCTTGATCTCACATGGAAGAACATGTTGCAAATGCACACTTGATAATATAGCGTAGCTTGCTGTCATGCAGACTGCAGACTGCCTGCTGCAGTATTTTTACGATGACATCATTCTTTTATCCCTATCCCTTTGAGGCAATACCACGTGGTCATATGCTACAGATGCACCAGAGACCGATTGGACAGTTACTGGTAAATACACCTTCGACCACTGACTTACAGATTGTGAAATACGCCTAAAACAGGACTGCCGTAGATACAGAGGCTGCCGCTTGTTTTGCTTTGAGCCTTTTAATAATCAGAATGAGAGACATGGACGCTGATTGGCCGATGCAAAGGAATACACCGAATGGTCCAATGAGATTGGCTGGCAGACTCAGGTGGTAAATCCTGCCTCTCACTGTAACACGGCCCAGGGCTTTCTCTGCTCGCTGCTATGTGCTATGAGCTCGCCTGGCTCTGGGTGTATATTTTAGCCCTGCCTGGCCTACCTCGGCGGTTTCCCTTCCCCTGAGCCGCCATTAAACTCTCTCCGCTCGGTGTGCAGAGGACGGGGAACACACAAAAATGCTATAAAGCGTCAAAGCGTGCGGTCGAGGGACGGGACTTGGGGGGTTGTCGCTCCGTGGAAATGTATGGACCTTGAAAATGCCCAGCGAGAAGTAAATATGCGGCTCCAGTCGACCCAGTGAAGGAGCCCGAGTGCGGACTGGAGTGGGCTTCTTCTCCGCAGGGGGAGGCTGAGAGTGTTTTGGTGGTAAACAAGGAGCGTGAACACGGCCAGGCAAAGGTAAGATCAGCAACCATAGCTCGCTGACCTCGATGATTTTTTTTTTTTTTTTTTTTTCGAGGCCCTTCCAAAAACACAGAGGCGGAGAGAGGCATAACATAATCCCGTAATGTTAGCGAGCAGCCTGCTAGCTCCACTCAGGACTTCTGCCAAACAAACGTTAACGCTAGGATGTTAGTTTTCAGGATAACGCTACAATTTTCACATCTTAGGAATGATATGAGTGCAAAAATAGTGTTTCATATGGCAAATGTTTTCACTCAAAGTAATTTATTCAACTAGGGGTCCCATGGCTAACTAATATTTCTAACTTGTGTGATACTAGCATCGTTACAGGGGCGTAGGGAAGTGGACTGAGAGGTCTATGAAGAGTATTACTAATGTTACCGCTAAGCATCTCCCAAAGAAAGAAATAATACATTAAAACACTGGGACTGTCTAAAACTAAAATGGTGCAATAATGTTTTTCTGATCAATGTGATCTATTACCTCATGTAATAAGAGTGTAGCAGGAGTTAGTAATGAGTAGTATTAACTTTATGTATTCTCGCTAAAGTAGACTAAACAAGTGTAATAATGTAAAAGGCGTCACACACTGTACAGATCTGTTCAGTGTTGTTGGGGGCAGCTCCTCTCAAAACTGTGTGGAATGTGTCACTCTGTGTTGGTAAACCTGGAGGCGTGCTGTAAACAGACTCTTTCCCAATACATCGAGCAGTACTATACAACAGATCCTACCTAACATGATGATGGGGCAGTGGCATTGTGCATAAGTAGCCACAGTTGATTTCAATCATTTAGTAATAGTTAAGAGGCTTTGGTGGAAGTGGACTGGAGTGCATCAGTGGGTGAGTGAGGCGGTCATGCGCCTCCCCACTGGGTGTCTGCTTTCATCTGTCCTTGTCTCTTGTTACCAACTCAGTGTAGGACACATGCGCTCAGTGCACTGTCTCAACTTCTTACTGTATGTGTTTAAAGCCAGGGTTAGGTCAAGAAGAATGCCAGGGCTTGTCTTGTTTTCCCCTTCGGGCGGCTGCTGTGACTGCCCTCAGTCTTACCTTATTTTATAGACCTATAAAATCAATAAGTTTGTAGGTAGTAGTGTAGAGTTGTTCCTGACAGGACATATACCCACAGACTACTAAAATGGAATAAAAATACATTTACTTTCCAATATAGCTGAAGATTTCTGTTTTTTCTATTTGTTTACGTAATATATTCCACCCCCTAAATTTGACTGGTCTAATCCTGGCAAGTAACAAGAATGTCCTTGACTTTGATTTTTTTTATTTGTGAAATATTGTTGATGTTCAGTTCTAGTTTATTATTTCTGTGTTTTTACACACACAAAAATGAACAGTATGTTTATAATGTACATTGCTTCTTTATTTGGCAAAGCTAGCCTTATGTTCCTGTGCCCTCTCTGTGTAACAGTGCGCCTCCTTGAGAGTGGATCTGCCGAGCTGCCCTGTGACGGCGCAGAGCCTCCCACAGCGGCAGAGTGACGATGAGCGAGCTGGCTGCCAAGTGGGCCTGTGAATACTGCACATACGAGAACTGGCCGTCCGCCATCAAGTGCACCATGTGCCGCGCTCAGAGGCCCAGTGGGGGGGCCATCATCACTGAGGAGCCCTTCAAGAGCAGCCCTGCTCTGGATGCTAGTCTGCACCAGTGGGACTCGGCAGAGCTCAGCAACAGCCCGACCCAGGGAGGATCCAGCCTGCTCATCTGCCCCGACTCCAGCGCCAGGCCCCGTGTACGCATCGCTGATGTCCCAGAGACCAGCAGCAAGTGGTCCTGTCACCTGTGCACCTATCTGAACTGGCCACGCGCCATACGCTGCACACAGTGTTTATGTCAGAGGCAACAGGCACAGCAACATCAACACCAACACCCACAACACTCCAGCCACCAAGGACTGCACAGCCCCACAGAGTCCCCTCAGACCTCAGGCTCAGGGTGCCGCTCCTCGCCCCCAGCCCCCACCACAGACCCCTGTGAGGAGTACAATGACCGCAACAGGCTCAACACGCACGCACAGCGATGGACCTGCACTGCATGCACCTATGAGAACTGGCCTAAGTCCAGGAAGTGTGTGGTGTGTGACCACCCCAGGCCCAACAGCCTGCTGGCCGAGCCCATCCAACTGGCCTCTGAGTCCGAGAGCCAGCCACCGTCCTCTATTCTGAACGAGGACAGGGACAAGCGGCGGGGCATGAGTGGGCACATGGGTGGGCAAGGGCTGGGGGGAGTGGGGGGTGGACTGGGGGGATGTAGCAGCAGCCAAAGGAGGTCACCCCCCATGTCCAAACGAGAAGCAGACGTCAACATGGACTTCCAGAGAATCGAGCTGGCATCTGGAGCTGGCATCAGCAGCAAAGAAGAACTCGAAGTGGATTTCAAAAAACTGAAGCAGATTAAGAACCGGATGAGAAGGACTGATTGGCTCTTCCTCAATGCTTGTGTGGGTAAGTCTGCCCAAGGATACTAGCACTCTCTTGTTTAGCTATTTGTACATCTACAGTGAATGTTACGTTCTCTTGATTCTTATATCTTCTTTGCAACATTCTATGTTCATGTTTTATTAGTGGAATGCACTGCTGCTTTTGCTGAGGCAGAAAAATATTAGGATTGGAGTGTGTCGAAGCCATATGGTTGCAGCCCTTTTAGAGCGTGACCCTCTGAAATCGTCACTATTATGCAGAGAGCTTAATATCAGTCATAATCTACTTTTTGGTTCTTGTCCCTGTGGACACGGTCCGCTTCAGAGACTGGCCTTTGAAAGGATTCTGAAGAGCACCTCCAATGGCACTACGGCCATTGCTGAGGTTTAACACATGTTGTTTTATATTGTTTGGCTGCAGGAATTAACCCTATGAGTAAAACATCCACACTGCTGTGGTCGTATAATATGACATAGACCTCATATTGAACTTTGTACATCACTGTGTAATCATCAGTGTAGGGCAGAGCATGTCCAAACCTTTGGGGCTCTAAGCAGGCATTACACTGACACTGACGCACCATATAGTATTTTAATGGATCTGTTTTATACCATGCAGACTAAATGAACCAGTGCTTCCAAAGCCTCTGTCTTCTGTTAGTTAGTGTAAAATGTCCCCACTCGAGCTGCAAGTGCCCAGCCACCCACACTGTGGAGTGGTGCAGGCCGAGTGGGAGGATGGATAAATATTATAAGAACCACCAGCCAGTGCTTCTTCTGTTCTTCTCACTTCTTCTCATTATTTTGTCCCAGTCTATTCACTGTACACCAAAAAGATGGAGCGTTTTAGACCAGGGACTCTTGGCCATAGGGCCGTTGGCATCATCGCCACGTCTGTAGAATTACCTTCATTACATTACAGTTTATATGCACTTGTGCTCCAGGACGCTTAATGTTTAAAGATTTGGACCCCGGGGTCAAACATATTTAGAACTTCTATTTTAGACGGTGGTTAATCGACTTCTGATCACATTTTAATGAACTGTTGGAGTTGGTCTGTTTGCTTAATTGTGCTTAGTGTGGAGTGTACAGTTTCTCCGATTTTAGATTTTTCCCGTTTTTATTCTGTGGCTAATCGCTATGAAATTTCCTCCGATACTCTGAATTCACGAACGACTAATACTGCAAACACAGCACTCGCACTCCCTCATTATCCTGCCCCTGTTTGCTCTTCTCATTCCTCTGGGGTATAATGGAGTCCAAAGGTGACGGGAGACTGCTGATAGTTGGCTCTGTGCCTCCGAAGCGCTGACTTTTTGCGACACATTTTTATCAACCGCTTGGCCCTCGAGGCTCGTACCCATCTGGACCTGGACTGGACCGATGTTTGATGCGACCGGGTGCACTTCTTTGTCGATCTGTAGTGCTTTTTAAGGGGACACGCTGCAGGGAAACCTCTTTTTTTCTTTTCTTTTTGTAGATTTTCAGGTTTCATACCTCTCATCTCATAACAAATGAACTTTCACCTTGATAACATGAGGCGGTCTATGCGTGTGGACAGTGTTAGTAGGTCGGGATTCGGATTTTAACCTAATCGATGTCAATTGTCCGCTTGGACTTTTTAATTGATAGATTTACAGCCAATTCTCTGGCAGTAACAGCGCCCGGTTTAGAGGAGTTAAATTAAAACAGTTTTTTTAGTTTTGTTCCTCCATATCTTCCGGTCCTTTTTGTATTCTCAGGTTTCAAAAGAATTTAAAGACTTAATACTTTATTTTTTCGTTTGCTTAAACCTTTTTTAAAGTTTATGAGCACCTTTCACAACTTTTCATGTCCACGGTCACAATAATGCTAATCTAACAATCTAACTGCCTGCTATTTCTTGAGCAAATAAAAGCTTAATAATTCGATGTCTTTTCACAAATGTCTGCTTTTACAATGTATTGAAGCGAGACTAAAGCAATTTTCACTACTAGGATAAATATGAGGTACAGGGCCTTTAAGTGATGGACTGATGGTCATGGATGCTTTTGGACCAGGACGTTTTTAGAAGAAAGTCTAGAGAAAGCAGCCGTTATAGGAGGGAGAGAACTTAGTGTTTGTTGTTGCCGGAGGTGAGGAGAGGAGGCTAAATATTTATTTACTCAAGGAAGAGTAAAAAGTAGTGGGGGGGGCCAGTGCACAATATACATTCACAATATACTACATTCACCTTAAACAGGAAAGATGCAAAGTGCTAGTTTCCAATCCGGCTGATTTAAACATTTTGGTTTACGATACTGGTAGTATCTGAGCAATACTTCAATACCTGTACTAAATTATTGATAATTATTGATGATTGAGAAGCATAACACAGAACAATAATGATCATTTGTTCCATGAAAGACTATTTATTTGCATATTTGAGCTGAAACAACCAAGTAACTTTCTCTAGAGCTGTCTTAGGAGCCGCTAGGCCGAGAAACTTGCTCTGAAGGAAAATATTTTGTCTGTACTAGTTTCCGGTACATTTTACCATTAGTACGTACTGGTAAATACATTTTTCAATAGCATACGGGTATAGTGGTACCCAGCCCTACTCCAATTTGGTATTTTTGATAATTAAACTATTTTTCCCTAAAAGTTATACATATTTTCCTCTTTGTTCCGATACGATGCCAATACTTTGAATATCTAACGATACCCGATACCAACGGGTACTGTGAGATTTTCACAAAAGTATGTTTTTAGATGACTTATTTGTTGTTTATGTAAAGAAACTATTTCCTTTTCATTTAGAACTACAGTGAATAGTGAATGAATAAGTGACAGGTCCTTGTTAAATAGACGACTTCCAACATAAAGTGATCTGAAGATTGCATTATATGTTTTATCAGTAATTAATGCATTGTGTCATATGTGATTCTGAAACAAAAATCTCAAACTGAAATACAAACACTAGTGGCCAATATGCAGCTATTTCAGTACTCAGTCATAGCTTCTGTGGCAGCATCGGTGCATCCCTAATTATAATGACTCGCATCTAAAACTATGAGGCGCATCTAAAACTATGAGGCGCATCTAAAACTATGAGGCGCATCTAAAACTATGAGGCGCATCTAAAACTATGAGGCGCATTTAAAACTATGAGGCGCACCTAAAGTAGTGAAATAGGCTAATGTTAGCTGCTAGTGTTACTGTGACAGAATCACTGATATAACATATTTATAATGCATTAGATCAGCAGTGTCTTGTGTACCCCTTAGCCCTTTCACTTACACTCCATGTACCCCCAGCCTTGATGGTTTTGTTGATTATTTAGAAAGTGAATGGCTAAAACTCACTTTATCTGTTAAAAAAAATATATACAATATAATAATTAAATATTTTTAAATAGCTTTTCTTTGAACATAATTATCAAGAATGCATTTAAGGTTTATCTTATTTTTTATCTGAAATTATTCCAAGTACCCCGTGCTAAGCTCTTGTTTACCCCCAGGGCTCCCCGTACCCCTGTTTGGGAAACACTGCATTAGATCACTGCATGTTGGAAGTTGTCTATGTAACAAGGACCAGTCACTTTGTAATCACAGCAAATTAACTGCAGTTTCTTTGCGTGAACATCAAATAAGTCATCTACAAACCTACTTTTGTGAACATCTCACAGTATCGTTTGGTATCGGTATCGTTGCCGTCATGTGACAAAATGTTTATTAAAAAATACCACTTCCACGCAAATAATCAGCCGATTAATCAGAAACCAAAACAATCATTAGTTGCAGTCCTAGTGTTGTTTTTATGGTGTTTACATTGAAAATACCATAAACCCATAAGAATAAGCTTTTCTGCAGAATACACAGAACACAAAATGAGGCTTTTGCCACTTAAAGAATTACTAGCATTAGAATGAGTATCTTTTAAGTTTTTTACAGATGCATCATTATAATATGACTGAAGTAGAAGTACTGTATGATAAGCCCCCGCCCCCCTGAGCCCAGTGGTGTAACTGTGGACGCAGCATATGCTAAAACATCCCAGCGTTTGACTGCTTGGCTCCCCCGCTGTGTGCGCTGACCTCCCTCATGTTTGTAAACAGGGCCCTGCCTCCATAAGTCACGCCGTGCTAAAAATACCAGCGCACACGCACCGGGCCAGATAATGTCATTGTTGTTGTAGAGTAAGTGAAAAGCGCTGACCTTTACCCTCTGGGATGACGTTATCAGCGCAGCCTTGTCCTACACATGTCGGCCGTGGCACGATGCCGGCGATCTGCTGTATCTCCCAGCGCTTATGTGATGCACGGCCCCGATCGGCCCCCGAACGCACCGCCGCACTGCTTCAAAGCGTCCGGGGCTGTACTATGTGAACGGAAACGGCAGCGTGGTCGAAGGAAGCGCGTGTGTGTACGATATGGGAATGTGCAAACGCCAAACAAACCTGCGCTGCCTGAGGTGAGAGAGAACTAAAGCTGCAGTGGATGAGAGGAGACAGCGCTGCGACGGCCCAGATTGTTATGAAAGGCACGGAAAGACGCTCTTATGTATGGATACTCTGAATTATTTATCTGCTGAGTGTGCACAGCTCTGATAAGTTTCTCAAAAAGAATACTTTGTGTGAAAACAATCCACTGTTGCATTATTATTCTCGTGCAAAGTCTGACTGTCTGTGGTAGGCTCATACTCACCCTCTCTGTTTAGAATGAACCTTTGTGAGAATTGAATAGTACTTCATTTTTACAGAGATGTAGTAGCATCGGACTTGACGGATACTGACCTCAAGCTCTTGATCAACCTGATTTTAAATGACTGTTTTAATCAGGTAGAAGCTTCCAGGGTCGGAAAATAACAAGGAAACATCTTAAATCTATTGGGCTTGTGACTCTGACTTGGGTTTATGTGGGGCTTGACTTGCTAATTGAAGACTTGGACCCCATCAAGGGCTGCACGATATTGCAAAAAACTTGTGCTATGCGATACAGGCATGCAATATCGCGATAACGATATTATTGCGATTCTTGGATAAACCGTTCCATTCAATTCAGACGCATGTAATATGTTTTTCAGCAAATTGTGTCAAAAGGAGACCCCAAAAACACTCAAACAGAACTTGTGCACATTTATAAGTTCCCTCTTTGCATGGTTTTAGAGTGTTGAGAAATTTTTTTTTTTTAATTTCAGTCAGATGGAAGACTAAAGTGAATTTGTGATATTTTGTGGCTTCTTGTGATACGGATATTGCATCACATAACATTGTGATACGATATTTTTAGTGATATGTTGTGCAGCCCTAACTCGAACAAGACCTGAATGACTTGGGCCAGGGGGACAACTTAGACCTGAAAATGATTGAATCAATTAAAACTCTGCGCCTTGGCCCTATATAGAAAACAAATGAATAAAACAAGCCTAAGCTCAAACCCTGTGCTATAAAGCTGTGAAAGCCAACTTTTTTTGCCAATGATTGAATTTTTTTGTAGATTCTGTCTCTCACAGAGGAAGTTTAGACCCCTCCATGATTTCTAAGTGGGAGAACTTGCTAAATCACAGGGGGATCAAATACTTTTTAGCCTCAGGGCTAGGGTTGTACAATACAGTATATTGTGTTTAAAATATTGTATCATAATATTAGTTGATGTAATATCAAAGCCACAACATATCACAAAATCACAAAGTCTTCCATCTGACTGAGATCAACACTTTTTTCAGCCTAAATAAAAAAAAGTTGCAAATTAGTGTAAATGTGCAAAAGTTCAGCTTTAGTCATAATAATGAGTGTTTTTCTGAAGTTTTGTCTTGACATAATTTGCAAAAAAACATCACATTTAAATTTACTGGAAACACAATAATATCGTTATCGTAGCCTGGGCAAAAAAAACAGTTGTACTTTTGACAATGTATCTGATGTCTGGGGTCATTTTTAAATGCCTGGGAAAACAATCTAATCGAAACTCCCAAGAAATCACCCAGCCCTACATATCACAATATTGCACACCCATATCGCAAGTTTCCTCGATATCGTGCAGCCCTAAAACTAACTATTTAAAATTTACAAGCTCCCTGTTTTATTGTTTTGTAATTAAAAAAATCAAATATAGGGTGTCTTTGTACTTTTGCAATGTTACGCAAATGAAAAGATGCTCTAGAGGCCTGGTTAATATGCGTTTTAAAGAAGAGGTCTTGGTCAATTATGACTCCAAGGTTTTTCACAGAAGAGCTGGGGGATATACTGACATCATCCGAGCAGAACCAAACTACTTCAGTTCCACTTTATTTAGAAGCATCAAAGTTTAATAATGCAGAAATTAGACCTAATATGCTTTTATTGACGGTGGAAAAGCCCTCACAAGCGTGTTTGACTTAGCAAAAATATAATGTATATAATATCTGTATCAGAATTCTGCTTTCAGGAAAAAATATATTTTCTGTTAAAAATATAGTGAGTCGAACTTGTGATTTTTGTGTCATTAGTGGGCTGTGCTGACACGGGTTAGAACTGAATCTAGCGTGACGTGAACAGACTGCTGGCTTCTGATTTGTCAGAGGAGACAGCCCTTGCACAAACAAGCACGTCCAACCACAATATTATTTCAGAACACTATACTACGGTTGTAAACGGTGATCTGTGGTCATGTGGAAAAGCAAGACCTCTGGGGTAGGACAGACCGTAGGACCTGAACGTTTATTGAACAAAAGTTTATTGAATGAAAGTTCATGAGCGCGTTCATGTTTGGGGCGAACGTGAGCTGAACGCACTAGTACTGCCTGATGAACGAACTATGAACACGCTCGTTCTGGTGTCTGTGAACGCCATCCCCATCTATTTAACTTTGTTTAATAGGTGCCACATTTCTTTAAACCCATCTAAACACACCGTAAAGAGCCCTTAATATTTAGCTTAAAACAGCGATGTCATGCCTGCACCCACCTGCGTCTCTTCCCCCGGGAACTAACTATAAACAATTATGAACTATGAACAAACTAGTTCATTTTGAAATTTGTGAACTGACTTTGGACTAGTTCATGTAGAAAATGAACATTGCCAACACTGAGGATAGATACGGGTGAATCGGAGGATTGGCCCTGGGCTGGGTAGAAGGTGGAACAGCTTAAGTAAGGGATGATTACTGTGGCTGTGAATGTTTTCACTGCCATTTGGTCCAGTATTTTCTTTGTACTCGTCTCCACACCTCCCTCAGTCTTTATTTATCTCAGGACATGTTTTAGGTGTTGGCTTGTTTGCACCTTAGGCATAAGTACAGTAGTGACTGCAGGGCTAGATCACACCCACTCTGCTAATGGACTGCTCTGTAGAGAGTGCGTGTGATCTCCCGCCATTGGATTCCTTCTGTCTCTCTCTCTCTCCCAGTGAGTCGTTCCACCCACTCTCTCGCTCTCTCTCTTTCTTCTTTCTTTCTTCTTTCTTTCTCCCTCTCTCTGTATCTGTTTGTCTGTCTGTCTCTTTTTCGCTCTTCTCTCTTATCCCCCTCTTTCTGTCTCTCTTTCTCTCCCTCCCTCTCTCCCCCTCTTTCTGTCTCTCTCTCCCTATCTCTCTCCCTCTCTCTCTCTCCCTATTTCTTTCTCTCTCTCTCCCTCCCTCTCTCCCCCTCTTTCTGTCTCTCTCTCCCTATCTCTTTCTCTCCCTATTTATTTCTCTCTCTCTCTCTCCCTCTCTCTCTCCCTCTCTCTTTCTCTCCCTCCCTCTCTCTCTCTCTTTCTCTCCCTCCCTCTCTTTCTCTCCCTCCCTCTCCCCCCCTCTTTCTCTCCCTCTCTCTCTTTCTCTCTCTCCCTCTCTCTCTTTCTCTCCCTCCCTCTCTCCCCCTCTTTCTGCCCCCCCTTCTCCATAGACACACA
>OMNZ01125245.1:41701-56450 GCA_900303255.1 Lesueurigobius sanzi
CCCCTCTCTCCCTCTCTCTCTCTCTCTCTCTCCCTCTCTCTCCCCCTCTTTCTGTCTCTCTCTCCCTATCTCTCTCCCTCTCTTTCTCTCCCTATTTCTTTCTCTCTCTCTCCCTCTCTCTTTCTCTCCCTCCCTCTCTCCCCCTCTTTCTCTCCCTCTCTCTTTCTCTCTCCCTCTCTCTCTTTCTCTCTCCCTCTCTCTCTTTCTCTCCCTCCCTCTCTCCCCCTCTTTCTGCCCCCCCTTCTCCATAGACACACACTGTCTATTATGCTGTGTGTGTTTGGTCCTTTTAGACATGGACAAAAGAGCAACCGTGTTTTGACTCAGCCAAATGCCCAAGAGCAAACCACAGGGACTATTGGAAAGCTTGATTAGTTGGATACTCGTACTGTACTTCATTCTTCATGCCAGGGCTGCACGATATTAAAAAACGTATGATATGTGTGTGCAATATTGCGATCATAGAGTTATTGCCATATTTTACTAAATCGTAAGTAATTTGTTTTTCAGCAAATTGTGTCAAATGAGAATTAAATCAGGACAATGTTGCAATGTTGTTCCCTCATCACATACATAACTGGAGCTAGGGGTGGGCAATATTAAGAAACATTAATACATATTTTGGGAGAGTTTCTTGATGATTAAGCGATATTTTTGCAAACCTTCATGAGCAAAAAATGTGCTGGAAAAGATGTCGGTGAGATGTCGTCAAAAAGTTAATAGTAAACCACAAAAGTGTAGAAAAAACACTATTGTACCATATTTTGAGAGATTACACTTTACACTTTGAAGTATATGAGACGTTTTGTAGCTTTTTGTTGATTTTTTTTTGGACATTGGAGATGCACAATATTGTAAATTTGAACATCTTCCAAACAACAATTCCAATATTATCTTGTAGACGATACATAGCCCACCTCTAGTTGGATCTGTATTTGGAGCCACTCACGCATGTTTGACTAATCTCTGAATCTACTCTGGTGGCTGTTTTTAGCACCGACAACTCAGCTAAAGCATCTCCTGTTTCCCCAAAGCTCCCCCTGAGTCACTACGTGTCCAGGAAATGCTTTCGTTACCTCATGATCTCTGGCAAGGCTTATCCTTTCATCACAAGTACAAAAAAACACATGTATGCGCAGCCCACTCTGTATTTTATTTTGTTTTGTTGACAGCGGCTACGCAGAAGAGCAGCTAGGGAAGGGGGAGGGAGGGGCTTACGGAGAGTGCCTTGTTGAATCAGGAAGTAAAGCCGTGGTATTCTTTTTAGATCAATATTGCATTTTCTAACCAACAAAAAGATAACGATCAAGATGTGTTTGAGATTATTGCCATCTAATCTAATACTAAGTTACTAAAACTTTTATAAGTACTATGCATTTTTTTAGGCTGTTTGCAAAAATGTGTTGATCTTAGTCAGAGGGAAGACTTTAGTGATAGTGATTGTGCCGTAAAGTACTAATACTTTTATGTCAGAGAGAGTATAGTGTTTTTAACTTAAGTGTTGGTTAAAAGCTCCCAGTTGTAACCGTTGCCTTGTAGATGAAGCACATTTCTAATATTGTAGCACAGGATGTTCCCCACTCAAGGCCGCTCTTCAGATTAGTCACTTTGTATCTATTCCCACACTCTAGCTCATAATATTAAGGATCTCAGTGTTTAACTAAAGCACTCTTTGGATTTACGGTAATAATGTGAAGCTAATAGTGAGGGAAAGTCTAAAAAGCTGAAAGACTGGCAGATTTGTTGTTTGCAAAGGATATTTCACGACCTGTGCGATCTACGAAGTGGCTCGGTGCACGATATGGCTGCGATAGTTCCTCTGACCTGAAATTGTGAGGGCCAGTACTTCCTGTCCTATTCATATAGAGTTTGTCTTGAAGTCTAAAGCTAAAGTAAATTACTGAATAAAATTAATACTAATAATACTATGGACAATATAGTAGTTTTTTATGCAGATTACTTCACATTTGTGGCACTATTTTGAGTTTTATAATTCATTAGATTATTATTAGCCTTTAGCTTCAAGACAAACTCTCTGACCTTTCTAAACACAGACGTCATCCTACATCAAGTTATTAACACGCAGTAAGTGACCATCTACCAGAAACTCACTGTCCACCACGGAATCTTTAGAAAATATGAGTAATCCGACAGGTCTAAGCTAATATCCATTGGACATGAATAGGACAGGAAGTACTGGCCCTCAAAATTTCAGGTCAGAGGAACTAGCCTAGCCACATCGTGCACCAAGCCAATTGACTCTGTGCATAACGTTCGAGTCAAGCTAGCGCTAGCCCCACAATTTCCGGTGCTGGTATTAGCATCGCATCAGCATAGCATCAGCATAGCATCAGCATAGCATCAGCATAGCATCAGCATAGCATCAGCATAGCGTAGCCTACTTCGTAGTTGTGGTAGTAACTCAGTTTGAGGCTCCTGGAACTCCAGAAAATAATCATCAACTACGTCCACGGGATAGTTAATTGACTCACTTTCTCCTGCTCCAATAGAGGTTCAAGAGGTTCAAATTGCATGTATCGGGTGACCACAACTACGAGGGTAAGTAGTCCATGCTAATGCTATGCTATGCTAATACCGGAAATAGAAGTGGTGTTAGTGGAGCTAGCGCTACCTTGACTGGATCGTTATGCACAGAGTCAATTGCCAATTTCTGAAGTAAGTTTGGTTGCCATTCCATGCGCATTGTGCATTTTCAAACCAGGAAGGTAGGACATCTCCAGGCTACAGCTCCTTAGTTTTGCATTAAAACGCTGCTCGCAATATGAACGGCAGTAAATGAAAGGAATACATAGCACAAAAACTTGGCTCACATTATAGCTTTGATGATGAGGTAAGTCACTTCAAGAAACTGGCAACTGCGAACACTCTACCTGCCGTTTTGAACCAATCGTGCCAACATTTGCAGGCAGCCCTTGCGTGTTCGCTGACGCTGACGGAGAGCCTTTTGTAACAGTTGTGTGCTTTTGTGTCGGGTCTCTCAGGTGTGGTGGAGGGCGACCTGGCAGCTGTGGAGGCCTACAAATCATCGGGAGGAGACATCGCCCGGCAGTTAACGGCAGACGAGGTTCGCCTTTTGAATCGACCATCTGCTTTTGATGATGGCTTCACGCTGGTTCACTTAGCCATCCGCTTCCAGAGGCAGGACATGCTGGCCGTGCTGCTCACCGAGGTCTGTACACGCCAGGCTGCATGTGGAGAGGCTTGTGTCTCTTTGAACGGCTTTGTGAAGGGACAGCTCTCTTCTGAATTGACTTTCTAGAGCTAAACATTAAGTCTGAAGGGTCTGAATATTTATATATATATTATTTCTTACCGATTTGGCTAAAGAAAAGAAGTGTATTTTGATTGCTGGCTGAAATTAGGGCTGCACAATATTGGAAATACTTGTGATATGGGTGTACATTTACTGTATATATTTGCCATATTTCAACACGGTATGTTCCATTCAATCGACAACAATCGTAACACAAATCGTGAGTAATTTGTAATTCAGCAAATTGTGTCAAAACTAGGCTAAAATAGAACTAAATTAGGAAAATCGTAACTAAACCTGAACTTTTGCACATAAATATTAGCATTTTTTGTTTTAGGCTGTGTTTGCAAAAAATGTGTTGATCTCAATCAGATGAAGGACTTTAGTGATTTCGTAATATATTGTGGCTTCTTACAATACGCATGTTGCATTACCTAATATTGCGATACAGTATTTTTTTGTGATTATGCAGCCTTTAGGACTTTAGACATTGAACACTTTGGAGGAAGTTGCTTGGCTGTCACATGGCTATCTTTGCATGAGCGCTTGCCATCAGAATAAACTGCTGCTTGAAGACGACTAATTTGATAACTAAAAATAACTCATCATTCACATACTCTAATCCCTGTCCTCATTTGATGCCGCCGTTATTCTTTATTGGTGCATTTGTGATTAGATATTCTCAGTATTTATTTTCCTGGGCCGTGTAGATGGCACAGGCTGCAGCAGCGCTCTCGCTGTCAGAGCGTGATCCCAGATTATCTGCACCTCTCTCTCTCTATCTCTCTCTCTCTCTCCTCCCACAGCGTCACTGTCCTACTTTCTCCTGAGGGCGCTCAGAGGAGACACGCGCCACGCCAACAAGCAGCCAAAATCATGTTATGGACATTAGCTCCCACCTAACTAACCTCCTTTTGTCCTCATGGCCAATGCTTGGATGTCATTTGTTTGCTTCACATGTTTGCACATCATTCCATCCTTAAAGGTACACTGCGTTACATTTCACCTAATAAATAGACTAAAATACTACCATTTACAACAAGGGCCGGGAAGTCCTTAGTACTTACAGTGGTAATTCATATATAATTACAGTGGTACATCCTAGGTATTTACTGTGGTACTTCTAGGTACCTACAGTGGTAAATCCCAAATAATTACGGTGGTGTATCATAGGTACCCACTTTGGTAGCCTACTTCAGTTACCTACAGGGATAAATATTATGTACTACATACCTGTATATTATTATGCAAGTACCAGATATTTTACAGCTGTTAGTTAAGTTGTAGTCACCAGGCGCTTATTGTGGTAAACTGTAGATAGTTACAAGTAAGTCACAGTTGTACGAGGTCTAACTGTGCATAAAGGTAGTTGATATAGCTATGCTTGTGCATCAAAAGCAACATTAAGAAAACACATGTGTCTTTATTAATGGAAAAGGTAGCACAGAAAAGATTGTAGCAATAATAATGTATACAGCAGGGCCGTAGCCCTGTTTCTTTCCAGGGGGGACCAGCAATGGCCAGTTATTTTACTGGGATGGAACTTACTGTGGTTCCTCCCCCAAGAATTAAAAAAAACAATGGGATTTCCTGTGTTCTAGTGCATTTTAAATGATAAATAATATTTTAAGCTGGCCCCTTTGCTTTGGATCATTTGTGCTTTTTAATTATAATTATTGATACTGTTTTTAATTGTATATTGCATGTATTTTATATAATAGTAGGGTGTGCACAAGGACAATGTTCTGCCATTTGATGCAGATAAAGCCACTGTATTCAATTCATAAACTACTACAAATACTTCCAGCAAAACACTGCATTTATTTTATTCCAGATATATATTTATTGTTGAAAAAGACCTGTGGCGACAGTGGCGCAGATGGTAGAGCGGGGCGTCTCATGATCGGAAGGTCAGGGGTTCGTATCCCGGCTCCTGCAGCTGCAGACTGTCGTTTTGTCCTTGGGCAACACACTTCACCCAATGTGAGTGGTTGGTGGTGGTCGGAGGGACCGTTGGCGCAGATGTGAGCAGCCTCGCTTCTGTCAGTCTACCCCAGGGGAAACTGGCCACAAAATGTAACTTCTCACCATCAGCCCGTCCCTTTCATGTGTGAAGCGCTTTGTGTGTGACTATGTCATATGAAAAGCGCTATACAAATAAGATTCCCTTCCCTAAAACACAACAAACAAATGTGTCTTTGCTATGAGCAGCTCACCTCTCCCAAGACCTGACTTGTAACTTTACTGGGAGCAGGGACGTCTCCAGTCCGTCTGCATGGAGATGGCGACTGAAGGCAGCCAAATATGGATGGTCATTAGGAGCATGTTTGTAAAAAATGAAAAGGTTGCACAGTGTACCTTTTAGTATGATTCCAATTTTTTTTCAAATCTTTCAAGTCTTTCAAGTCTCCTTTCAACCTTTCAAAGCGGCGCCTGTACATCTGTCTTGATGCGTGCTGCCTCTGTGTGCGTCCTCTCCCTGCAGGTGTCCCAACAGGCAGCTAAGTGTATCCCGGCCATGGTGTGCCCGGAGCTGACGGAGCAGATCCGCCGAGAAGTGGCCGCCTCTCTGCACCAGCGCAAAGGAGACTTCACCTGCTACTTCCTCACAGACCTGGTCACCTTCACCCTCCCCGCAGGTGCGTCTCTCAGCTACAGGGACGGAGGGAAATCAACACACAAAGTACCACCAAGGAAAAAAAGTCCCCTCTACACATACCACCAAGGCTGAATCGTGTTTAAAACTAAAGCATTACTATTGGTCTAACTCTAACAGAATGGAAAGTCGCGGAGGCTTCAGGCAGCAGTGGAATCGTAAAATATGTCAATAATAAATATAGCGGCAAAGTGATGCCTGGCTTTTTATGTTTCCAAAGTCCCATAGTGTAATTTTATCTCCCAGCGTGTACAAAATGAGCTACAGAATAAATTGGTTTGACAAATGATACTCTCTGCTTACATTAGGGTCATTCCATGTGAAATCAACAAATACATTCTGCTCAACCATATCAGATTTGCTTCAAACTTGGCTTGATTGTAGCGTGATATACTCAATAGTGAGTGTGTGAAGTTTGAAGTTGGTGTTTTTTGTAGTTTCTGAAATTAGTATGGTGAGTATGGGGGGAGACAACATGAACATTTACTAAGGAACTTGTGCTCTTTCTAGTGGGAAAGTTGGTTTTGTGGTAGATTATGTCATACCATGTCAATTTGAGATGGGAAAAAGTGTCTCGAGGTCACATTTTCAAAGTTTATTGGTTTATAAATACAAAAATATGAATTTTCATAATGTCAGGCTTAGTCAGTGATGGTCACGGTTTCATCAAACACTGAATTTCACAAACTACAAAATAACCCAACTTCACACTCACTATTGGATATATTATCTACAATCAAGCCAAGTTTGGAGCAAATCTGAGATGGTCGAGCAGTTTGTTTTTTTTCAAAAATGTGTTGATTTCACATGGAATGACTCATTAGCATAAGCATACAGAACTATACCAAACTGATAACAGAGGACTGTTCAAATCAGGGGTGTCAATAATACGGCCTCGGCCCGCGAGATGATTTCATCCGGCCTGCGACTTGTAGAGCATACATTTCTGAACGTGTAAAAAAATAAAAGTCAATCAAAATGCTCAATCGCTAGGGGGCAGATAAATTTAAAAAGGAAGGACTTCCACACCTGTCCAGCAGAGGGCACTGACACTGTCTTATGACCACCTTTGCTCTGCCCGATCCCGACAGACCTCGGAAGTGAAGCAGGGCAGGGCCTGGTCAGTACTTGGATGGGAGACCGTCAGGGAAATGTCAGGAAGCCTGTATAAATATAGTGTGTGGGTGAGTGTTGGTGGTCTGAGGGGCTGAAGGCACAGATTAGCCTCGCTTCCATCTGTGTACCCCAGGGCAGCTGTGGCTACTATAGTAGGTTTCCACCACCAAGTATGAAGTAATGAATAATGCCATGTAAAGTGTGAGAGTCCAGAAAAGCTCTGTATAAAACCAATGCATCATAATTAATCACTGTATCATTATAAAAGCTACAAAATAGAAGGTGTTCTGTTACTGGTAAAAGTTTGGCTTTTAGTATTTTATTATCATTGTGTAATAAGACTGATCAATATAGAATATGGGCATCTAAAGTACACCAGATTGCACTAAATTATGTAGTGTGTAATTCAAAATTTCCTGGGGGAGGACACCCAGACCCCCCACATAAAAATATTTTCACCTCATTATTTCAATACTCCTGGCTACGGCCCTACCTGCCCTACAGACTGGTAATACAAGTGTAAGCCATTATCATTTATCAGACTACAGTCCTGTAGGGCTTTGTCCAATTTGTAAATGTCGGTCAAATGAGGTGAATCATTACAGTGCTCATTATTTTTATTTATTTAAAAAAAAAAAAATTAAGGTGTTGTAATTTCCTGTTTACAATACTGTATATACGGCCGGCTCACAACCCAAAATGAGGTTGACACCCCTGGTTTAAAGATTAAACTGACTGGCAATTACAAAAATATGAAAGCAAAACAGCAAAAGTTCTGACAAACAAAAGTGTTATGGACAATAGCTGGCAGCCTTTAACCTCAAAGTGTCAAGACTTTCATTTCAGAATTGTGTATAATATCAACTTATGAAAATGAGAATTGCTGAAGTAGTGTTGTGTGGTCAAGTCATTGTTAAACTGGCGGGTTTCAATTCTGCTAATGTTCTCCACTCAGTCGCTGGGAGTGAATACATGACATAATTACAATGATTATCTTTCTAAAGGAGTGCATTTATCCATTTCCAAGCTTCCGGTGCCAAGCGATGTATTCCTCACACTGTCCACACTACACAACCTAAAAAGGCAGAGCAAACGCTAGCTAAACAAAAGTGTAGTTGTCAGAGTGTTGTTTTCTTTCTGGACTTCATCTGTGCAGCTGAAAGGCCCGGTGCTCTCCAGCCCTTCTCTTTGGCCCGTCGAGCGGATGACAGAATGCTTGTTTTGTTTACTGGCGCTGTATGAAATTGCCTGTTGTTCTTGGGCCGCGGGGACATAATGCTACATTTGTCTGTCTGCGACTGCCAGGAGACGAGGAGCAACCTCTGGCTCTTTCCGTCCGCGTACTGTCCAGGACAAAAGCAGATTAATTATTTTCTCCACTTTCTCCTCACATTCTGCAGAGTAGAATTGTTGCGCGGTGCTCGTGGCTAAAGCTCAGGATTTGTGTTATGTGGAATATTCGGGGACAATGCGGCCCTTGGCGTCTGGCCACTATAGAGAGGCATTCTGTTCAGTTCCACAAAGTCAATGCATTCATTTATTTTAGCCGAAGAATGAGCTACTGTCGACAAGAGCTCCGGGCCTGCACAGAAAGCCATCGGCCATTGTGAGAATAACAAAAACACGAGCTTTTAGCTACAACACAACATTTCAACTTCTTTTCTCCTCTTGATAATAAATAGTTCATGATACAGGTATTTTGTTTTTCTTCCAGACATCGAAGATTTGCCTCCAGCCGTTCAGGAGAAACTGTTTGACGAGGTGTTGGACCGAGATGTCCAGAAAGGTAAGCGCAAAAAAGAAGTTGACCCACAAAGACCACACATTTAGTATCAAGCCAGTTTGACATATTGTGATGTAATAGGTCTAAAGAGCTTATAGTTTAAAATTGAGGTGGAGGGCAGCTGAAAACTCTATGCTTGTAACCATGGTAACTGTCAAAATGCAGATTCCTAGTCTTTGTTCATGACTAATTTCTCTTTAATCCCTGGGCCAATCCACATGAAAAAAAAACTGTTGCAAACTTCTTGTTATACGTGTGGAAGAAACCAGGAGGATGTTTTAAAATATTTTAATATGTATTAGGCCAGTAAAGGCTTTTTAGAAAATGTAAATCGAGAATTGTAGTGTGGGAGGAGTGCCTTGGTTCTTCATTTTTCTCTTAAAACAGTGGCAAAGTACAAAGTCTTGTCTGTCGGCACCATAGACAGCAGCATACGCGGGAAGACTCTGTAAGTTCCATTAAAACTTTGGTCCCATTTGAAGTCATTATTGGACACAGGCTTGTCATTCTTACCTGTAAGTGTTTGGCTTAGTACGTGCTACATACTTCTACTGTTTTCCTTGATATTTTCATATATATTCGCCATAGACTTATTATGGGAGCGGCTCCAAAAATACCCCTCTACCATGATTGAGCTTCCTTTAGCCCACGCTGAGCACTATGGGGGAAGCCACGCCCCCTACATCCATTGTTTTCACCATCTATGGTCCGCACATATGAACTAGGGTCTAATTATTTTCTCATGAAGGTGGTGACAATATTCAAAAACATGTGCGTGATGTTGACCAGTAGAAAGGACTTTCAGCCATAAGAATAATACGGCAGGTTTGTGAATCCAATCCCCATCAAATAATGATCAGGGAAAACATTTTCCAATTTCTCTCCCATAGAGTTGAATTGGCACCTGCTCCAACTGTAGTAAATAGTATTATGTAACTTATTATGTAACACAACCTATTGGAGGACAGCTTAGTGCCATGTCCGTAGCACTATTGATTCATATTAGACACAAGATTTATAATGTAACATAATCAACCCACTTTGAAAGAAAAACCCCTGAATGGATGTGTTGGATCCTGTCTCACAAAGATGAATAAAATGTGTGTAATGTAAATGCTTCCGATTGTACAAGTAAAGCTCCCAGTTGATCTGCCCTAATGGGAATAGTGCCCGTTGCTGGCAGTGTAGAGTTACTTGTATTTAGAGCCAACACGGTTGCACTCTCAGACCTGTCACGGTGCCAGGCCGAGCCGTCTTTATCTCCTGCATGACTTTGCCTCGGCCCTAATCAGCCTAATTGACTTCTACAATGCATTAGATCTGTACAGAATGACTTCCACACATCGTCCTCCTGCCACATTAACACATCAATACTGGACTGCACTCTGACAACATTTAGTGCCACCTCAAAAGTCTTTAACTAGACGCATGAAAAATAAATCATACAAAGCTCTAGCCGAATGTATACAGTAGTGCTGGAT
Source organism: Lesueurigobius sanzi (assembly GCA_900303255.1). Taxonomy (NCBI): domain Eukaryota; kingdom Metazoa; phylum Chordata; class Actinopteri; order Gobiiformes; family Gobiidae; genus Lesueurigobius; species Lesueurigobius sanzi. The sequence continues at coordinate 52,012 of OMNZ01125245.1, forward strand.
GTATGTGAACAGTACTTTACTGCATGGAACACATTTGCTTAATTGTCACACCTAAAGCTCATTTTGGGTCATGGGCCGAAATTCAGCTCCCACGGCGGGTCGCGGGTCACATACTGTATATTGTAAATAGGGCTGTCACTAACGATTACTTAGGTAATCGATTAATCGGCCGATTATTTTTATGATTTTACGATTAATCGGTTGGCGCAAAAAGGTGCATGGAAAGTGTAATTGTTAAAAGCTGTTTGCACATGAAGCTAAAGTGACACCGTTTGAGGACGTCTTGATGGAGTAAAGTTAAAGCTAATGTTTGTAGGATGCTCTTTGTACAAGTTCCACATGTCATTCCTCATTTGAAAGCTAAGAACCTCTAAAATTCACTCTGGGATTGTAAAAGTGAGAGCGAGAGAGTCCTCTTTCTGCTCGGATTAGATTATGATCCAAGATTTGGAACAATCAGAGCAAAGATATTTAAAAAAAAAAAAAAAACTTCTAGAACCAATGCCTTCAGAGTCAACATAGTTTTTTCACAAAAAATACAAAATTTTGATGTAATTCTTACTCTGTCTGAGTCTGTATATCCCAGAAACGATTAATCGATTACTAAAATAGTTGACAACTATTTCAATAATCGATTAGTTGACGATTAATTGATTAGTTGTTTCAGCCCTAATTGTAAACCGGAAAATACTATTGAGAAAACATTTTACAATAAATTAGCAATAATAATAATACCATACCATTTACCACGTTGCTAAAATGTGCTGTTTATTTCCTGATCTCTTGTTATGTCCGTGACCTCTGCTGGACCAGTGTGGAATTCCTTTCTTTTTAATTTTGCCTGCCCCCTAGTGGATGGAGTGAGCATTTTGGTTACCTCACAGGGATGGCTTCAGACATACTTTTTTTTTACATACTCAGAATGAAATTGATGCTCTGCATGTCTCAGGCTGGATTAAATCAAGCCAAGCAACCCTCTTGTTGCTAGGCCAACACACATATACTTCCTATATCCTTCACTCACCTTTTAATACACTTTAATATTTATACACATAGTTTAGCTACATGTGCGTTTACCAAGCTTTCATCATACCGACACCCATGTTTGATGCTGGAGTAATCCTACATGCTTCCCTTCTCAAGAGCTCAGAGGGCTTAATAACACGCCTCTGCTTAGACATTTTATGCTCCCGTGAAAAAGGAAATCGTTGAAGGTGTTCACAAGATAAACATTATTAAACCTGTGAAACCCTATGTCTCCTAGAAGTGCTCTGTGTGTGACATTGTTGTGTGTAAGTAACATGTGTGGCCTTGTTTGTCTTGTTCAGAGCTGGAGGAGGAGGCGCCCATCATAAACTGGTCTCTGGAGCTGGGCACTCGGTTGGACAGTCGCCTGTATGCCTTGTGGAACCGCACGGCAGGAGACTGTCTGCTGGACTCTGTCCTCCAGGCCACGTGGGGCATCTACGACAAAGACTCGGTCCTGAGGAAGACGCTGCACGACAGTCTGCACGACTGCTCTCACTGGTGAGGCCCACTGCGCTGCATCAGGCTCACTCCACCCTCCACACGCCACATGAAGCCAGCCACAGAACATGCACTTTGATCTCTCACTGTAATGAACCGTGAAATACAAAAGTGCCCGCCTCATAGTAGCCATATTGTTAAATTGGGAAACTCCTGGGAATGACAGTACGTCAGCCTAATGGCTCAAAGTGACTCATGTCTCTTTGTTTGAAATTGTGGGTTCCTCAATGAGAAAATGACTATTTAGACATAATGAGACGTAATTGCCATCCAGCTCAAACCACAAGAGAGACTGAGGAGTAGGCTGACTGTAATCCCACTGCTGTGAGCGCAGAATGAGCTGTAAATATGTTTTGTGCAGGTTCTACACGCGCTGGAAGGAGTGGGAGTCGTGGTACTCCCAGAGCTTCGGCCTGCACTTTTCCCTCAGAGAGGAGCAGTGGCAGGAGGACTGGGCCTTCATCCTGTCTCTGGCCAGTCAGGTGGGCAACGCTGCACTCCTCTGTGTCATATTTCAGAATCAGAAAAAAGATGATTGCCGTTGTCAATTAAGGTTTCACAGACTAGGAACTTCCTTTGGTGTACTTGTGCAACATGAAACATAAAATATATTATATATATATTAAATATACATACCGCAAATAGAGCAGTGCAAATGGAACAGGTTATTCAGTTTACATTAGTCTGATACAGAGTTATTAAGTGTTCATGGCTCTGATACAAAGTTATTGAGTGTTATTGAGTGTTCATGAGCCTAATAGAGGAGGGAAAGAAGCTGTTTTTGTTATTCTATCACTAATGTTATTTGGTATTTTAAACACGCAAGAAAATGTCCTGTTCCACGTCTATGTTACACAGTAGAAGACGAGCAAGGGGCTAATTTGGCAAACGCACCAGTCGTTTGAATTTTGTATTTGTAGCACATTTTATTAGTGTTAGAAAAACAAAAGATACAGCAATTTGTAAGTGGAACAAGAGCTTGTTTGCTCCAGCTGGAAAGCAGCATTTTTGCTTATTCCACAAATGAATACCATGTTGTGGGATCATTAAAAAGGTTATCCGGCCAAATGGGAAACAAACAAAAAAAGCTACTTTTTCTATTCCTACCATCTGTGCAGTGAATGCTTTTGTATGAACATAGTCAGCTGCACAAAGTCACAAGCCAATGCACCTTTTGAATTTAACATCAGGAAAGTGCCAACACATTCACACCTGGTATTGTTTTGATGAAGTCGTTCTTAATAAATCCAACATCATCATCTAATGTCACAATATGGCTTTTTCTCAACAAACAAAAATCTAAACCTAAACTACAAATGGTGACGATGCTAAGCTCCAACTGTCGTGATGTAAGACTTTAAAGGCTTAAAGCTTTCACCAGTGCATCCTTAATGTGTCCTGCGCTTCTTAAGTGCATCCTGTCTGTCATCAGCGTTTCTGTCTGTGACCTCACCCACACACCAGGGATTCAGCCGAGTGCTGGTTGTTTAGTATCATGAAGGGTGTGAAAACAATTCTCTACATGCAGCCACTGGAATTATGATCATGATTATATTGTATTCTTTGTGCTGCCCCATTCTATATCATAAATGTTTTCTTTTTTTCCTCTTGCAGCCCGGGTCCAGTTTGGAGCAGACCCACATTTTTGTTCTTGCACATATACTTCGTAGGCCCATAATCGTCTACGGAGTGAAGTATTACAAAAGTTTCCGTGGTGAAACACTGGGGTACACCCGTTTTCAAGGTAAGCCAGAGTTCAGATTATTTCACACTGCGCTGTCGGTGCCAAGAAAAACTCTGCTTTCTTTGTGAAACGGCCGCGGTCTACATACGTCTGCATTACTGACATAGCTGACATTACTGCAGCTCTGAAGTGTCTCTAATTGGTATTCGTGGCATGTATTGGCCTAATGTGGTCATTCCAGAGAGGTTTTAGTCTCCAAAAAGATGCATAACACTGCTCGACTCGATGTTTGTGTAGTGTGTGTCAACAGTAGGTCCAGGAAGTCTTCATACTCCTTTGTTTATCCCTATGTTATTATGACGAAGGTAGGCTTTATTTTAATCTTTATTTCTGTAAATCTACACTCGGGCTTATATAAAGTAGTGCCAAACTAACGTCACATTGTTTTTTTTTTTTATTTAGTTTTCACAAATACGCCAACATCAATGGGCTAACATCGTGATATTGATCTTCTGCCGATACCATTAAGGGCGTCCTCTCCATCTGCTTTTACACCAAAACTTTGAGGTGTCAAAATAACTCATTTGACAGAAGAAGACAGTTTATCACAGTTTCAGCGTCCTGTAAACTTTTTGATGAGTATACATCTCAAATATTTATCGATCGTGATGTAGCCCCATCAGTGATCAGACCGCAGCAGGGACGTAGTTAGGGCTGAAACAACTAATCGATTAATCGTCAACTAATCGATTATTTTAGTAATCGATTAATCGTTTCTGGGATATACAGACTCAGACAGAGTAAGAATTACATCAAATTTTTTTACTTTTTGTGAAAAAACTATGTTGACTCTGAAGGCATTGGTTCTAGAAGTTTTTTTTTTGCAAATATTTTTGCTCTGATTGTTCCAAATCTTGGATCATAATCTAATCCGAGCAGAAAGAGGACTCTCTCGCTCTCACTTTTACAATCCCAGAGTGAATTTTAGAGGTTCTTAGCTTTCAAATGAGGAATGACATGTGGAACTTGAACAAAGAGCATCCTACAAACATTAGCTTTAACTTTACTCCATCAAGACGTCCTCAAACGGTGTCACTTTAGCTTCATGTGCAAAAAGCTTTTAACAATTATACTTTCCATGCACCTTTTCGCACCAACCGATTAATTGATTAATCGTAAAAATAATCGGCCGATTAATCGATTACCTAAATAATCGTTAGTGACAGCC
>OMNZ01125316.1:0-13088 GCA_900303255.1 Lesueurigobius sanzi
TGCCAAGCACCTGGTGTAAAAGGACAACTGTTGGAGCAATTGAGAGTGTAGTTGGACTATTTAAAAGCAGAATAACAGGTCTTTGAGGGCCAGAATTCTAGCTGATAGACAGGTGTTCAAATACTTATTTCCAGCTGTATCACACGAATAAATTGTTAAAAAATCATAGATTGTGATTTCTGGATTTTTCTTTTTAGATTATCTCTCACACAGTGGACATGCACCTACAATGAAAATGTCAGACCCCTCCATGATTTCTAAGTGGGAGAACTTGCAAAATAGCAGGGTGTTCAAATACTTACTTTCTTCACTGTATATAATTTTTTAATATACTTTTTTCCATAGTTTATTATTTATCATTATTATAAGTCTAGTCTGTGAAACCTTCATTGACAATGGCAATAAATTCTATTCTGATTCTGAATTCAGACCAACCACAAACCTTTGGGCGAGTGGGCGACTGCTCAACCAAATGACTAACTCCACCCCCTATACTTTCTCCTCTACGTTTGCTTTTCTTTTTTTTTTACTACTATATGGGGTTGTTTCCTGTCGTCACATCATTATCCAAAGTTTCCAAGTTTCACGGGAAAAACACAAAAGTTTTTGCTAAACACCTGCTACGTGAGGCACCGGTGTCTAAGTGTTCGTTTACGTTGGTCCTCCCGCTCTGAACGCTGACAGGTCGTTACAGTGTTTTTAGTTTTAGTGTAAATGGTCTAAATGTTGACAGCGGATGGTTCAGGCCCGGTTCAGCCCCGGCCTCATTACTGCGCCGCTGTGTGGGCTTCCTGTCGCCTCGTGTCTCTGTCAGCGTGTGGAGGTGGGCTCGCCGTCTGTTTACCACCACACACTCCACTCTCTGCAACACAATCCTGCAGCTCGGAACGGCTCTGACAAAGACCACGGCTAAGAGACACCCAATAAGGTAAATCTGGGGAGGATTATAAATGGGAAAAGTTAGATTCAGGCTTGTAAAATTACTTTCAGAACAGATACTTTTTTCCCCTGCAGTTTGTTTTTTTCTAAAAGGGATTTTCAATATTTAATTCCTAGCCTAATTTGTTGAGTTTTGAACCCAAAAGCAAGGGAGCATTTTTTTTATCCTGTCATCTGCAGTCTTGATTCTATCAGACGGAAAATATTCAAAAGCAAAATGGCCACAACAAATAACTTTTGAGCAAAATACTGTGACTTAGACTTAGACAGATTTTATTGAGCCACAAGGGAAATTGCGTCGTCACAGTAGCTCAAATAGTAATCTTAAAATAAAAATAACAATCCTAAAATAAGTCCTAACAAAATAATAAATGTGAGAACAGCTTAAAGAAAGAAATCCGGCTATAGGTACTCTGGAATATACTGTACATATCTGAGAATATGTACACATTTACAAGTCTAAAATACAGAGATAAGATACTAAATACTAAAAAATAGAATGATAGAACTTTGGGGGCCTCACATTCATGAATGTTTTCTTAATAAAAAAGTTCTTAAGGACGGCTTTAAGAAGTTTCTGGAAAGTCTTAGATCTGATTCATAAAGTGTTCTTATGACAAAACTCTTCTTAAAGACAGATGCCCCAGGAACACCACTCCCCTCATTAACTTTACATTATAGTGACCCGCACTCTAAACTCCCATATATGGGCATGACCCAGTATTCATTTACATTTAAGTACATGTAAGTACCTTTTTTGAGTAACTATACTTTTTGGAGAAATTGGATTTTTTTTTTTTTTTTAATAACATTACTCTTGTTGTAAATAGTCTAGTGCACTGGTTCCCGAAGTGGGGTCCAGGATCCCAGAGGTACTGCAGAGGGGCCCCCAAAAGTCCACATCAGTTTATAATGAACTTTATATTAATTTGTTGATATTTAATCTATTTTACTGAACTGTCACTGGTTCCTTGTTGTACATGTAAAATTAAGCAAAAACCATGACATTTTCTTTTAAATAATGTGAATTGTTATAATCAGGGGCCCCCAAGAGATCTTTGGGTGTATAAAGGGGGACATTCTCAAGTTTGGGAATGGCTGGCCTCTGATCATGACATGTCTGAACCTGCCCAGAGCAGAGTGGCCACAAACGAGCTGCAGCTGCCACCTGTGACAGTCTGATTAACTATCTCTGCTCTATTCACCTTATTCAGGAAGTTGCCATGGGGGCGGCCATCGTGTGTTGGTGGTCAAACTGCAGGTCTGACTTGAGCTGATATATTATTTTTGTTATTGGTGAAACATGTAACATTTACAACAAACTGCTGTGTAAATATATCCATCATTTCGGTCCAATTAGCCAATTAGAGTCACAACAAAAAAGCGATTATATCCCAAAAAATCTTCTCTTATGTCGTCCTTCCACTGAAACTAAACCTGAGCCAAACAAATTTATTTCCTTTAAAGTTTTTTGTGAGTTTTTTTGTTCATTCCAATTTTATTTTCTTCATTCAATCTCAGCTCACAGGAAGTGCTAATAAAAACAGGAAATGCTTTTACAACAAAAGTGGGCGGGGCAGAATAAGGTGAATACCACCTCTGATCACTGTCATTCTCTCAAAAAATAATAATAATGAAATCATTTTCAGAAACACGGTGTTCACACGACTTTTTGACTGTGATATTCTAAAACTGCAGATTTACTGCGCACAGGAGTCATCCTGGCTGTTCTTCAGATTTGTTGTTCCAGAAGAACTCTTTCAGCTATAAATTTGTGCGCAAGTTTGTTTCATGAATGAGGGCCATTGTCAGCAATAAGTCAAGATCTGCAGTAAAAACAGTTGAGAAATATCATTTTCTCCCCAAGAAATTTAGATTTAATTCAAATTTGAACCCAATGTAATGATTTTATTGGCATTTAATGCATAATTTATCTCATGAAAGTATCACTGAAAGCAATGTTTATAGAGGAAAGTGTGATTCAGTCCAACTTTCAGAATAATTATGGACCTTTGCTGTCCACTGGAGTAAAAAATGCGAAAAACAATAGCTGTCGGATATTACCAAGAAACAAATTCAAACTGATTACTGAAATAAACAAAACACAATCCATTTAAATTAAGAATAGCTTCTCAGTGTTGGAGTGAGAAACAGCCTAAATCATGAAATGACTCACCATTTCATGATTTAGTCTTTTTATAAGAAGGAACAACAATATAACACTGAGAAAAGCAAAACATATAAGTCACTTGAGCATATAGAGCTTTAAAGTCCATTTCCATAATCCGTGCCTCAGTCTGAATCTCCCAAATCTCAAATCTTGACGGCGAAAGCTCCACATTTTATTGCCAATCGTACAGGTGTGATAGGATTCCTCCACCTCCTGTGTACAGTGTGCTGGATGTATAATTTATGCATTGAGATTCGTATCCTCCTCTCAAGGGAGTGAAAATGGCAGCTGCCGATTGCCGTCAGGTTCCTCCGCAGCAGGAATCTTTATACATGTCTTTTTCCCCGAGGCACGTTTTATAAAACATCAGCTCCGAGACACACCGGGAACTCCGCGTCTTCTCGGGAAATCAGAATGTAAAGGCTTCGTCTTTCCGCAGAGCCGGGATTCATCAGACGCCTCGCTGTCTGCGGCAGGAAGGAAGTGGGTCTGGCTTTTACTGGGCTACTTTCATTCTGAATAGTCCTTTTTTTCAACGTAGATGTTAAGGTGTACATTATATTTCCCATGTTGTTCTCATCTTTCAATGCCACTGGGGAAAACTGACCGGAGCATGACCCATCTACTGACCTTGAGCTATAGTCAGGAGCCATTATCTGAAGGGTTATTAGCCAATTGTGCATATAGGGGGGTGAATTGTCAGTCATCCAGGTGGTTCATTCAATCTTGCAAAACTAGTCAACGTTCACCCACTTCAATACTCGGTTTACCATACCGACACCAAAACGATACTTTTTTTGATACCTATACTAAATTATTTGTCATCTACACAAAAAGGTAAATATCTAGATACGTTTAAATGGCTTAGCTAAGTTTTTGAAGTATACATTTTTAGATAAAAAGACCTAGGTAATTTCTTAGGCTGAGGACTATACCAGCTGTTTCACACTTGGGGCAGAGGTGTCCGGAGAATGTCCCGGACACGATGTGGCTCTAGGCCATGTCCAAGATAACCACATTTTGTCATCCAAGCTCATGTCTGTATCTGGGGGGTGTGATGTTCACCATAAAGAGAGAAGCTTTGCAGGGTTTTGTGCAGGTTTCCTCTCAAGGTTTTTCATGACTTCTCCAGGACCCATACCAAAATGTAATCAAAATAACACAATCTGACATCTCACTTGTAGTCAGTATTTATTAATTACATAGGTTAATTAAGAGAGCTACATTTTAGGTGTGGAATTATCTCTTGTGTTTTTGTCAAGGTCGGCATAGAGCACTATGTACCATCATAATAATGTTTGTAGAAGCCAAAAGAATTTACTTTACACTTAAAGCTAGATGCACACTGCACAATTCTTGCCGTCTGAGAAAAGACGCTTGTTGTGAGGAAATCTTAATTCATAGCTCAAAAATGCAGGTTGTAGGTCGTACAGTGAAACTGGGACAAACATTTACAACAGAACTGTCGACCAAAGACGAGCTGCGACAGACATCAGGCAGAGGTAGGACACCAGTCTCTAAAAGAGCCCTCCTCTCGATGCAGCGATGATCTTTGTCAGGTGTGTCATCAACAAACTACAGCACCAGCTCCACCAGAGCCACAAGCAACACAATCCAAGCATAAATGAGACACATTTGACTTTCTCTGCACTTTTACATTGAAATAAACACAGCAAACGAGCTGCAGTCTCCACACACGCGTCTGGGGCATGGAACTGTCCATGTCAATGTCAATTTTATTTATATAGCACATGTACAACTTGCACAGCCCAAAGTGCTTCACAGTTGGACACAATAAAAATACAACAATACAGCTACAAATCAATACTAAAATCACATAATACAGTACATCAGCTCAACTTGTGTTAAAAGCCAGAGAAAATAGGTGCGTTTTATCTGTTTATCCAACTTAAGAGAGGAGTCCAGAAACACACCAAGATTTCTCACAAAAGGAACTAAGCTACGATTCACTCTTTGCACCATCTCAGTCATTTTGAAGGACAAAGCTTGTAAAAAATCTGTCGTGAGCTATTATTATCCTTCATTGATTAATCTCTCAAGTATTATGTGTGTAAGAAAAAAACAGATTACAGGATAAATGGATGCAAATCTAAATATAACTTGTGAGCAGAATCATGGAACATGAATTTGGAAACTACATTGTGTTAAAACCTGTGCATAAAACTCTCAAAGGATGACAATGGCTTGGTTTTCAATCCTTCAAAATTATCTGTCAGAACCCAAAATATTCTGAACCGGGCATAAGTCTGCTTTACACATTACACCTTTGATTTTAGCAATGTTTTTAGACGGTAAAAAGCTGATATTATTGATTTAATGTGGCTGTTTAAGTTCAGGTCTGAGTCCATGATTACCCCTACATTTCCTAGAGTGTAAAATGTGTCTCATAGTATGATTCTAATCTTTTATAATCATTACAATGTGTATCCCCATTGCATATTACAGTAGTTGCACCAAGTCGTCAGTCTATTAATTTCTATTCAATAGCGATGAATCTTGCTGCATAGTATCTAGAGATTACTGCTATTACTCCAAAAGTGACGTTTACTGGCGCGGCGGCCATTTTTGGTTTCTGAGCAAAAAAACATTGACACTGACAACGACCCTCCGGAGACCACCGTTATGAAACCTCTTTTATGAGAGCGGCATCATCTGAGAAAATCTTCCGTTTTTACAGCGGCAGATGGACGTCCAGGCAGCGACCTTGAGTTTATTCGCAGTTGGCTTTGTGTGTATGAAATGTTTTCTTGTCTTTTTATAGAGGCTGTAAAATGTTGGATTGAAGGATGGTTTTTCTCTCCCACGAGGCTCTTAAAAGGCAGAACGAATGAGTTTAATTTAACACACAAACAGTGGCACCGGCGAGGACAGTAAAAGTCACAGATTTTTAAAAGAAATGGCCAAACAGGAAAAGATTAGAAGTAAGAGCTCATTGTTTGTTATAGTGCTCAGGAGGAGAGTAAGGCTGGCTCTCTCCGACTCAGAAAGTTTGATTCCCGAACTCTCTGCGGTCACGCTCTCGGGAGTTGGTTAGTTTTCCTCATGTCCGTGTGGGTTCCCATGGGTGTAATGGTTTCTCCCAACAACTTTAAATGGACACGCCAATCATAATGGAAGAATAAATTGAAGCATTATTTTGAGTACTTCAGGATTGATCATTGATATTTTACAAAACATCGAGAGGAGGTATTATGCTTTTTGCGGGTTTTGGGCCAGTTTGCGTTCTTAACATATAAACTTTCACCTGGAAACCAATAAATGATCTACTCTTTACAATAAGGAGTGTAATTATTGCAGATTCAATGTTTGTCCATAAAAGCATATTTGGAATATTGCAAATTCAATGTCCATCTTCTGAAAATGCAGACTCCAAACTTCCGGGCATGTACTTAACAATATTTTTGAAGGTTTGTTCAGAGGGATTCTTCAATAATTTATTATTCCTAGCCTGATTTATTTTGTTGTGAACCCTGAAAAACAAGGCAGATTTACTCAGCACCAAGTAGTTTATTCAAAAACTAAACAGAATACCACAAATCCCGTCTTTGCAAAATCTTTGTAACTTTGTAAATCAGGCTCTATCTATTATTTAGATTTCATTGCCAAACATAGAGGTAATTTTGGCTTATTTTATATGAAAACACAAACAAAATGACCAATTGAAATGAAAACATTTGTCTCATATGTATATTTTTTTCACTGAATTGAAATTTGTGCCCTATTCCGCTGCAGTGTCTTGGCGTAAACAAAATCTCTTGTAGTTATGCTTCCTGGCTAAGCATTGCAAGAGATTAGAAAGTGTTTTATGGTTACTTGGGGCCGCGGGAGGATCCGTGGGTAAAAGGAGGAGCTCAGAGGAAGCTTCCGCAGCAGCACTAATAGTCACTGGGAAAGATTCAAAGATTAATCAAACAAAGCGGCTCGAGGTATGTTTTAGATGAAGGATCAACATTGCAATTTGTAACATGGTAAAAAGCTCTAAACTTTGATTTTGCACAATACCTTTCCTTTAAAATACTGTGTATGTAAGAAAAAAAACATAAGGAGTGAGAAACTGGGCTGGTCAAGGTTTCAAATTGGCTTGGAGCACCCTCTGCAGGCAGAAGTGGGAACGACAAACTTTCGATTTCAACACATGGGATGCTAGCAGCTAAGGGTGCACAATATATCACAAAGTCTTCCATCTGAATGAGATTTTTACATTTTTTGCCAACTCTCTAAAACCAAACATGCATGGAACTTATAAATGTGCACAAGTTCAGTTTTAGTTAGAACTTTCCTACTTTAGTTAATTGTTTGGCCTTGGTTTGGTTCTGATTTAGTGTTTTTGGAGTCTTCTTTTGACACAATTTGTTAAAAAAATGTGTCTGAATTGAATGGAACGGTTTATCTAAGTATCGCAATAATACTGTTATTACAATATTGCATGCCTGTATCGCATATCGCAACTTTTTTCAATATTGTCCAGCCGTGATGAACACACTTTGAGCACAGAACTGCTCACAACAGATCCAGTGATAGATTATGGGCTTTAAAAACGTGGAGGTCAGATTTGTGATCCCTCTAAGGCCAGAGTCACACATGTGCATTCAGCAGGACAATGTCAAGATAAAGGCAGGAAAAAGGCAGGGTTTCATTCCAAATATCCTGACATTACCAGGAGAATGTCCTGCTAAGCGTGCATGTGTGAATCTGGCGACAAAATCCAGGAAGTACAGATCAGATCAGAAGGAGAAACAACCCAAGTGAACTGGATTACTTAATGAAGCAAAAGATGACGGAATGAATGTTTTTGAAGAGAGAAGAACATTGTAACTTGTTTAAAAGCAAAAAAACAAATGAAGAACAATGTCTATTTTGCATAATATGCCTCATTTCGCTCAAGATCTGCAGATGCAACCCCTCCCAAGAAGTCGCCCCAACAACATTGAAGGCTGGGTTAAAATCTATCTTTTCATGATTTAGCCTCCCCTTCCTCTTGGGATGGCCCTCAGCTGCGAGCGACCCGTGTTGGGTCAAACATGTGCCCCCGTCGGAATCTCTCGGACAGCTCTGCTCGCAAGGGCCCATCCGTCTTTTGTGTCCCTCGCCGCGTGCCGTACAAACTTTTGATTATGTTGAGTGGCTGAATCGTGCTTCGCTGTCATAGTTATAAATGGCCGCTCGTCTTTTGTCACTGTTTCCTGTCAGGGGTTTAATTAAACAAGACAAAAGCTACGGCTGGGAGCGGGCAGGGAGTCCGCGGGCTGGTGATAGTGTCCAGCGAGAAAGGACACTGGCACGAAGAGTATTTCAGTTAAGTGGGTTTTCATTTTTTATGTCGCAGGAGTCGATAAAATTTGCAATAACAGTAAATTAAAGAAGAACTGTGATAAATTGCTGGACATTTCTTTATACAGTAGATTTCTCCATTGTGAGATTACAACAGCTCTTAAGATCACACAGAGGGGTGCAAAAAGTCAGGAAATGTGCCATCAAAGAAGAAAATAAATTGCAAACAGGTGATAATAATAGGGAAGGGAATCTTATTTGTATGGCTCTTTTCATATGACACAAGTCACACCCAAAGCGCTTCACATGTGGAAGGGAGGGGGATTCATTCACTCCATGCTGATGGTGGTAAGCTACATTTGTAGCCACAGTTTCCCCTGGGGTAGACGGACAGAAGCGAGGCTGCTCGCTTAAATAATAAAAGTCTCTCTAAAGAATAAAAGTCTCTTAACATCTTTTTCTCTGAGATGCTAAAACGTTCATAGAAATCATAGAAATGGCGTTCGCTTTCGAGCCTGTTGCAATAAATCTGTAGGCTGGGCTAGAATAAAACTTCCTGGACCTATATAAAAGACGAGGTATGGCATGTCTGTTATGATGACATGTATATAGTTTCTGTGATTTCTCTATCTTTGAATGTTAAAGATAGAGAAATCACAGAAACTATATGCACGTCAAGAAGGTTAAGCAGCCATTAGCATATCCGACCAGCAAAAAAGTAGAAAACTTAACCCCCTCCTCGAAACACCACCTTATCGTGGTGGAGGGGTTTTATCACCCGAATGATCCTAGGAGCTCTGTTGTCTGGGGCGTTATGCTCCTGGTAGGGTCTCTCATGGTAAACTGGTCCTAGGCGACAGGTCAGACCAAGAGCGGTTCTGAAGCTCCTTATGATGAGACCATCAAGGCTGATTACGTCGCCCAGACATGAAGGAGCGTCGTGAGGACCCACCACCTGCAGGAGGAGCCATAAGGGACTGGTGCAGTGTGATCCGGGCAGCTTGGACTGCTGCGCCCATGATCCGGCAACAGATAAGCGGAAGAAGATGGAAGGATGGATTTAGCATTTAGCTCAGATCCCAGATTTACATGCTATTTCTTAATTTATGTGAAGTCTCTAAAGGTCTGTTCATTCATGATTTCTAACTAGGCGGTGACATCACACAAACATGGTTGATGGTTGACAACAGCAGAAAACATCTAGATTTTTCTAAAATGTCATTGTTTGATGGATAATGCTAATGGATACAGGAAAAGTACAGGCTAATGGATTCTGAAAATTAAACCACGCTCTGTTAAATTTCCACATCCGTTAACATTGAATGACATTTCTCTTTTTAATGTATATGTTAACATCCACCACTGGCAAAAGACAACAAGAGCTACTATAACTGTGCTCTCTAAATGATTTGTAACATTATGTATTAGATCAGAAATATAACCACATTTTTCAGGTTTAAAAATTCCTTAATCAGGGCCATGTTTGTCTGATTCCCACCATGTTCACAGCTTCAATTATTTGTATTTGTTTCACTGACATTAAACTTTCCGACCTGACGAATGGAACGCTGGGACTCGGAAAAAAACAGCTTTCCCAGCTCCGTGTTCAGACTTCCAAGAACAAATGGAACACATTTCTCACTGAGTAAATTAAAGAAAAACTGGCACAAAACAGAATCTGATTATAGTCAAGAGTTTAACATTCTCAGTGTTTGTTTGGAGAATGGATTTTTTTTTTTCTTTTAATTAAGATTCAGTTCACAGAGCACATTTTACAAATATTTGGAGAATTAACATTTCAGAGACTGAAAAATGAACAGCAAAACTATTACAAAAATCCCATGTATTTCTGAAAATGTCTGAGCTGTTTCTGTTTGAATACATCAAATTAATTCTAATTTTTGTGTTTTAATGTTGGTAATATTGATTTAAAAAGTGCTTTTAAGATTCAAACTCACATTAATAGTGTCTCAGCACTGGCCAAAAGCAGCTCATATCTACTCTGCTAGGTTGATTTCTTCTTGTAAATCTAAATGTACGTGGAATATGCAAAAATACTTATTCCACTCGAATCAAAATGACTCAAGATGGACATATCATGCATATTAATAGTGGTTCCCAAACTTTTTTTGTGTCACGTACCCCTTGGGCCTTTCATTTATACTCTGGTTACCCCCTGCTTCGATGGTTTGGTTGATTAGTTAGAAAGGGAATGACAAAAACTCCAATTTAACAGGTAAAAGACAGCTAAATACTCTCAAAATGTCACTCTTTACAGTTAAATGTTTTAAAATGTCTTTTCTTTGACCATAATAATCGAAAACACAATTTGTTTCAAGTACCCCCTGCTAACCTGGTTAGGAAATACTGCCTTAAGCCTAGGTCACATCCGGTCGTACGGGCTCCTACGGCCGGTCTATGTGCAAAAAAAACACACAGAGAAGTTCGAGCCGTAGACTGGTCGCAAAAGTGTCAAACAAACTCTACGGCGCTTACCGTTTTTTCAGGTTGCAAGACAAACTTCGTCGTCGTGCGTTGTCTGTATGTGTGTCTTTTTGTGCAAAACTGGTATGTCGCACTTGCGGACTCGGTGAACCCAGAGGCTCCATCCATTGAGATTAATGGGGAAACATCGACTGAGATCTTCACATTTAGTCTGAAAAGTAACAATTTATGCATTTTGTATATTTTTGTGACATAAGAGGTAAGCAAATCAAGATTTTTTTTGCTGTAGAAGATTCACAGAGCGGACAGTTAATGTTTTAAAGTGGGCTAAAGTTAGCAGGAAGTTAGCATGTTCGGACTTCAGTATAAAGTGTTTAGCCGTTCATAGTGGCTTAATATGATCAAATTGGATCAAATCCAAGATCAAATTCTAATGCCCATATAACTTTGAGTAATTTCTTCAGCTTCTTATATCTCAACATTGCTTCGTTTTTGACCTATGAATGGCTAAACACTTTATACTGAAGTCCGAACATGCTAACTTCCTGCTAACTTTAGCCCTCTTTCAAACATCAACTGTCCGCTCTGTGAATCTTCTACAGCAAAAAAATCTCTTGATTTGCTTACCTTGTATATCACACAAATATACAAAATGCATAAATTGTTACTTTCCAGACGTAAATGTGAAGATCTCAGTCCATCTCAATGGATGGGGCCTCTGCTCTCACCGAAAAGGGGGCGTTAACCCTTTCGTTGCTCCTGTCTATATGTGCTGTGCGCCACATGTGCACCCCACATAGGGCCAACACATGTTCAAATATCTCATACTGTACCTGTCGAGTAAGTCTGTTGTGAGTTGCCCGTACAGCGAGAGTGCATCAATCACATGAAAACTCCAAGATATAAAGCATTAGAGGTGCCTGCCGCCATTTGAACTGGTCGTGAGCTGCTACGAGGCTTGGGAATTTTTGGGGAAGAGTCTCTATCTCATGCACCACTACTGTAATCTTCTGGTGTATATTAGTATAGCACCAGAAACTAAAGAGCACAGGTAAATGTGAGGGACAGCTGATCACGGATCGCATCTGTATCACCTCACAAAAATGGGCCTACCAAAGAAATACCCGTCAGAAGAAAGCGAGGACATAATAAAGTCCATCGATCTTTTGACGGATGAAATCACTCTAGTACGCACGCAACAGGGAAAGCTCTTGTCCCTTGTGGAGGAGATCAAGCAGTTACGCCTCCAAATAGAAGGCAAAATGATCGCGGAATTGGAGCGGAGAGTGGATGACCTCGAGCAGTACTCCGGGGTGAACGACCTGGTCATCACGGTCTACAGCTCAAGCCGCGCTCGTACGCGCACACGGTGGACGGGAACAATGGGGGTGGGGCAGAGACGCGCTCGGTGGAGCAACAGGTGGAAAGATTTCTCCGGAGCAAAGGAGTTGAGCTCAACCTGGATCACCTGGAAGCATGCCACCCTCTACCCAAGAAGCTGAACAACAAGCCCGCTATCATTCTACAATTTGTCGAGAGGAAGAACAACAAGGACGCAAACTCAAAGGAAACAAATGTTTATTTTAATTAACATTCAGAAAAACGCTGAATCAGCGAAAAAAGCAAGATACCTCAAGAAACAAGAAAAAAATCCAGCACACATGGGTAGCTAACTGCAGGATCTTTATTAAGCTCAATGGCTCACCAGAGGAGGCCAAGTTATTACATTTACACATTTATCTGTGCTGTTTAGTTTCTGGTGCTATAACAATTTACGCCAGAAGATGACAGTAGTGGTGCTTCCCAAGCCGTTGGGTGTACGTAGGGTGCGCGCTGATCTTAAGCCACAACTACGTTCTCCACAAACAAAAAAAAACAAAAAAAACGCAGCGACTTGGGACACGGCAAAAATCCCATGGCCAGAAAGTCGTACGTCCGGTGGTGACCTAGGGTTTACATGTCTTTGTATATGTTTTACTAGTGCTGTCAAATGCACATTTTTATCTATTCTAAATCCCACTGAATTATCATTTTAATACTATAATCAACATGGAAAAGTGGATAGTCTTTGTGCAAATGTTTTTTATTGAAAACAATGTGTAGTATTTTTGTGTAGGTTCTCAGTCGTACAGGAGTTGTCCATCGTAGGCAAAAATTCTTCAGTCTTCATCTGTACTCTGTAGTTGAAGTGTAGGACGTTTCGATCTTACTCCAAAGATCGTCATCAGCTACTGAAGGTCTG
>OMNZ01125333.1:0-14270 GCA_900303255.1 Lesueurigobius sanzi
AAAAGGGGGGGGGGGGGGGGGGTGTTATGGGTTAAAACTCAATAAATCAGGCTAAGAATTCTCTCTGAAAAAACCTTCTAAAATATTGTTAAGTCCAAGGTTGGAACGTTTGGGTGTTCCCCAACATATTTATTTATATTTATCTTTCTTTAGATCTAGCGTCAAGGCTAGAGCAATAAGGGCTTCCCTCCACGTCTGAAACAGTGGGCTTAAAGGAATAGTTCAGCGCTTTTATGTGCATACATATGTTCTAACCTGGGCTTAGATGAGGCGATGCGTGGCTGTCTGGTCTTTGTGCCTTCAGTCCCGTAAGACGACCAAAGACGTTGTTAGCATGTTGTCTCGACAGTATAGTCCCATGGCGCGAAATATCAGAGAAGTTAGAAGCCACAAATCTTTTCATGTTTTTTTTCCAGTGTAACTAATCTGTATCACCATTGAATTGCCTTCTTTCAATGACAGTGGGTGATTCATTTGGCAAAGTATTTTCTGCGAAGATCACACGATATTGGATTCCAAATGAATGCATTCAGAAACACACTGTACATCAAGGTCTCCCTTCCTTTTGACTTCAAACTCAAAGCCAACTTTACTTCTGAATGTCAGTACTTTAAAAAAACATAGACGACGGCTCTATTGAAAGTTGAGGTCATATGGTACATGTGTTTACTTTCATTACAAAGCGCATCCGTTTTTGCGACATGAAAAAGATTTGACATTTAAGTCTACTGCAGTGCATGAATGCTGTGTATAAACTGGAACAAAAGAGTAAAGAGAAAAGATAGTTCATTTGAGTCCTGCCAATATCCTATAAGGGACTTGCTGTTGAATGTCGGAAGTTATTTTATGTGAACCACACATCATCTGTAAAGACTCGTGCAAGAAGAGACGATAAATTACTTTGTTTGATAAAGTAGTGGAGGTCTCTCAGCCTCCTGGCACACAAGGTAATGGCTGTGAATAGGGAAGAAATGTTTATTGAGTGATATTTATTTGAATGTTTTACTGTGTATCACTGATATTAATATGAGAAAAAAATGTATTGTACATTTTCTTTCAAAGGCCAAAATTGCCTATATTTTCAGATTTTTGGATATCGTGATTAGTTTTTGAATTAGCTACGCATACAGTAAGTGAATACATCTGGAAAAGTTCCAAATATGCCTTGGTTTTTTTGGGTTTAAAACTCAATAAATGAGTCTAGGAATTATACTGTATATTAAAAAATCCCTCTGAACAAACCTTCAGAATATTAAGTTCTAAACTGGAAAACATCATTTGCAGAAAACAGGCTTTAAAGTTTTGTAATGTCCACACAAGTTCTTTTCCGTGTATCATCTCGTGTATCATTAGCTCCTCAGAAAGGATATTATCATGTATGTGCAGCGTCTTGTTGTGGACTACATGGATAATACCAAATATGTCAATATTTATGCCTGGACACGTGAGTGCGAGGAGCGAGAGGCGAAGGAAAAAGGCACTGCTGACTCATTTCCTGGCCAGCGACTCTGCGAAACTTCATAAAATAACCATCGCAAAGGGTGAGTTTGGTATTTTTTCGACTTTAACATGGTAGCTACGATGTTTAGGGACAAAATAGACACAAATCTGCGCAATTTTACATTTTCTTGGTTAGAAAATGCTTTATTGAACTACCCAAAACAAAATCTGCAGGAAGGCTTTCCATGTGGTTTGTGTATACCTTCACTTTTCCTGGTAACAAAAGCTCTGCGCCAGACTAAATATCACAAGTGAATATTTAGCCTGGGAACCACCTGTTCGTTTTCTCGTAGTAGAGGTGTGGTTTACGATTGTCCGTAGCCGTTTATTGGGCGCTACGAATGTCTATCATATGCATCTGCACGTAGCTCAGAGCTAATCGTATCAATTGTACCCGATGACGTATGAGCCTCAGCTAATCCAATCTGTCGAATAGTGTGCGTCATCTTCTTGTTGTTCCTCCACGTTCTGTGATTGGTCCCCAAATCCCTGCGAAGATTTGAGCCATGGTCTCCAGGCTGTCGAGCAATTCGAAAAGATTCGAGCTTGTGCAGCATGGGTATACATTATTTTCTTATTTGAATCACCAAAATACTTGTTCCATTGGCAGGTAATTTTACTTATCTTGTCAAATCAAGGGCAAATCTACAAATTTCAAGAAACCTAACCCTACTTCTACATCAGTTGTTGCGTCACACTCTCCGGTCCAGAAACACTGATAGAGGATAGTTATTTGTAAAGCAGCGATTCCGATTGCAGTACATTGTGACTCCCTTCTCCCTGTCACTTTGTATGAAAACGCTGCTTATTCAGGTGGCCCCACGATCAATTAATTATCAACGAACGCCCATTAACGCCTCGCAAACACTCCTTCAAGACGGAAAAACAATCATCGTTGTTAGTGCTTCATTAGCCGACTCAAAATGTTGATTTCTTTAGTCATTGTTTAAAGTCCGGGGAATATTAGTTCGTCGATAGCTAAATTAATTACCCAGCTGATAATGAGGAAAGATGACTGGAGTGCGCAGCTACCGAGAGAACATTTGCAGCGTGAGTGAAGCCAGTGGACGAGCAGGACGCGGTGATTGTCAGGTTTTGGAACACACAGTTAAGTGCCATTAGCGCTGCGAGGGCCTCTTCAATACATCGACGGGCTGTAATTAAATCTAGCAATGTCCCTCCTTTGTTTGTCTGAGTTACAAATGATTCCGCGGGGAGAAGCGGGGAGTGGACACACAAAGATTGGACGGACACCATGGCAGAGGTCGGTGGACGGGACGGGGCAGATTAATATCAACGCAAAATATCTTACTTGTGCTTTGCAACGGCATTTGAAAAGACTGCTGAACGAGGATTAATATGGACAACTCAGACAAAGGGTTTTGCATGAAGAAACTAAGCAAATAGAAACTTTAGCACAGAGCACAGGCAAGTTTGAGGCAAGAAGTTTGAGGCAAGTTCAAAAGCCAGGTCTCCCCATGGAGGCCCAAACTCAAGTATTGTTGTTCCACATAGAGACTAAACCGCGGGTGGACGGGAAATTTTTAAAGGAATTGAGAACATTTACAGAATATTTGGAGGCGTTTGATTGTTGATGATTGCAAATATTATGGTCTTGTGTTCTCAAAAACACAAGACAACCTCGGCTCCAAAGGGCAATCATGAATAGCGTTCAGATGAAGTCTTGTCGTCTTCGTTCAGATCAAAACAGCTGTTCCCAAATGCAAGCTAACTCACAGACTTCTGATTACGATACAACCAGAGCTAAACAATAAAGCTAAGTCTATTTATCTCGAATTATCGATCTTCCATCAAACCGCAGTCCATCTCTCACGGCACACGTTCTCCCTTTTCTCCATCTTATTCTCGGAGTCTCCAGCGTGGGCCGACAGTGACGAGCCCTGATTGAGCCGTTTCAACAGACTCCGTCCCTCCAGGAGTCGGGCGCTGATCGCAATGAAGACCGAGGCCAGGTAATTTGGCATGTGCGGACCGCGGGTGTTGGCGTGCGGGGGGGGGGGGGGGGGGTGGGGAGCGTTTTCTGAGCTCTTTAAGATCCCAGCCGCGCGCCGTGGACGAGCGGAGGAAGACAGAAGGGGAGGGCGCCCGGACTAATTGCCTGAACGCTGGATCGATACCCGGGCTAAGAAGGAGACGACAGCTGAGTAAAAGGCTGATAGGTCCCGGGAGTCTAAGGCCTGTCTTTTGAGTTTGGATTTAGGATATCGGAGCGAGGAGCAGGTGGCTTACGGGGCTGAATCCATACAAAAATGATCTTAAAGCTGGCGGGGTTCTAGATTTTAGTTTAAGACGAGGTGAATTGGTGCGAAGTTTGAAGGACAAAAGTTGGTGATGGGGGCTCTGAATGGCTCCTGTCGGTGGGTAGTATGGTTCTACTTTGTATGAAAAAATACAATATTTTGCCCATAAAATCAATGAATCAATGAAGATGCTCTATTTCATCTAGTTATGCTTCTGTCAGTCTACCCCCTATTCCAAGTTTTTCCCAACTTTTCTTTATAAAATGACAACTTCACTGGTCCAAAACCACAACCAAACTAAGTAAGAAAATCATATCTTCCTTCAGCTTGACTGAACGGACCTAGGAGCTTGTTGTCGCGGGCTCTGTGCCTCTGGTAGTGTCTCCCATGGCAGACAGGTGCTAGGTGACAGGTCAGACAAAGAGTGGTTCAATGACCATGAAGGTCACTGGGCCGATCTCTCGTGGACCCATCACATTGTATCCTTGTTTTGAGTAAATCACACTATGCCTCCCTCGATTATTCCTCGGCCACCAAGAACCCCATGGTTACAATCAATATGGGATCATGCTGGGATTGTGCCCGTCAAATCCGTCCGGGGAATTCAAGCTGATCGGGCGAAGCGCTGCTACATCTGGTTGGTAAAGCTCCTCTCACTGTTGTCCTTTCATAAAGAAAATCATGGATTTTGCTAAAACATAATTACCAGCAGCATTATGTCTGTCCTGCGCTGACAGGTTTATTTTGCTTTGACACTTCTTGCGCTCGGATACTACCCGGATATCCCGCCGTAAACCAAAATTGTGACGTAATTGAGGACAGGAGTGTTACAAGACGGATTCACGGGTGTTTGTGAACTCGCAAATACCGCGGGAATTCATCTCGCAGACAAGGTTATGTTTTGAGTGCACTTCATAGGCCTGAGTGCCAGGGCTGGCGAAGGGGCTCTTGATATTACTACTCTGTATAGAACATGGGGTAAGTCACGCAGAGGGTCAGACTATCTCAAATACAGCCCATATCCAAGGGTTTAATTTCTTTCTCATGATTTTTCATCCCTGAAGCTTTGGCAATTTGTGGTTCAATCTTGCAAACAAAGCTGGTCACAGATCAGGACAACGCAGCCCTTTCCACCATGTAAAATTATAATGAGCTAAAAAAGGTCCCAATTCACTGTGACCAAAATGCGCCACCAAACAAGAGAAGCCCTCCTCCCAGCAGGTGGCCCCGGTGATATTCAAATGCATGTTCCTCTTTAGGACTAAAAAGTGTCCACACTGCGCTTTAGTGAAAAAATACACTATATTAAAAGTATGAATCCCGTTCCTCGTGGGAGAGCCTGTATCAAAAGCGCAGCTAAATCTAATTGTACAGACGCTGCCTGTTACTTTTAAACTTGCTCTGCTTCTGCAATAATTCAAACGCTGTTCACTTCAAATAGAAAACACCTCGCTGTAAATGCAATTATTTGATTAGGAGTCTTGTGGAGTAACTCATTTTCATAACAAAGAGCACACATGGGTCCGTGGAAATAAATAATGTAAAAGTATGACAGAGAGAGAGTACACAGGACAGAAGCAGCAGTGCACCAAATGGATTTATGCAAAAAAAAAAAAAAGAGAGAAATGTGGAATCCTTCAGAAAACTTCTTTGAGTCTGGGAGAATTACATTTGTGGACATCAAATAATACAATATTGAGAATTAGGACTGATCTTCAAATTCCAGACCCTACCGCACAAGGCATGATTAGATGTACATGATAATACGCAGAACAACTTTTGGCGCATATGGTAAAGGGGTAAGTTTTTAACACTTATGTTATGTTATGTGGGACCTCAACGTCAATCTTATTTAAAGGAAATTAAGATAAGATGGTCTGTCTAATTTGGAGAGTGATTTTATCTTTATTCATTTAAGTGTGAAATTCGTACCCCCATTGGCAGATCTACAGGCGTTCTTACTAGTACTTCCCAGGTACAGGTATATGTCATTGGACAGAAGATGGCACAAGATGATGCCATTGAGGAAGTGGTCAGTTGTCCTTTTCCTGTCCAGCAAGAAAAACTTGGAATACTATTGTAGCTGTTCCCAGAGACTTGCTTTGGATGAGACTTCGGTCTGATCCATTTTTGATTTCACGAAATCCCAGATCTGTTCAATGAGGTTCAAGTCTGGACTTTGGCTTGGCCGGTCCATCAGATCCAGCTCCTTAACCATTATAAAGATATTTTGATAAACAGAAATACAATAGTGTTCAATTATGGCAGCAGTGAAAAACACATAATACTGGGTGGTGCTCTATACATTTGTTAAGCACTGTATATGTATTTTTATAGTCACACAATCCTATTTATATCAGCTACCAAATTAACAGTGAACTTGCTGTAGCCTACCTTTATGTAGATTAATGCTAGTAATACCTACAGTAATTACCACTATAAGTACCTAATAACTACCACTTTCACTACCTAGTAACTACCACTTTCAGTGCCTAGTATCTCCCATTGTAAGTACCAAAGAACTGCCAGTGAGAGTGCAAGAACTACTAGTATGTATCCAAGTAATTATTCAGAAGTTACCACCGAAAGTAACAAAGAGGTATCACTGTAATTGTGAAGTACCACTGCAAGTATGTGGGATGTACTGCGGTGAGTACCTAAGAGTTACCGGGCCGTATATTACGTTTTTTGCGGCGTACACATCTCTTTAGTATGTCGGTGGTTACCATGGAGACACACGTGGATCGACCTCCCTCCCTGCGCAGTTATTCCTACAGCGTCTTCACTCACGAGTCGACCTGCAGGTTCTGTGTCCTTTTCCCTCCCGATTTCGCGAAGTCAAATTAAGTGGCGCCATTGTCCTCCGCGCAGACACACATTAGCGTTCTCGCGGCCGGAGCTCGGAGAAACTCCCTCCCCGACACTTGTCTCCGCAGCGCTATAGATCTAAACGGGGAGTAACAGTTGCATCGGCGTGGGCTGCGGAGTACACAAATTACACAGCCACCAGAGGATTGCGCGAACCCAGCTATTATTTCAAGCACACACCACACAAAAGAAGAAACTCGCATAACAGTTGCGTCCTTGTTCGACACGCAGCGAACATCATTAATTCCTGTTTCTCGTGGCCCAGCGAACAATTATCCCATTCAGCCCGTGGAGTATACAGCCATCCTCCAGAATAACTTCCACAAGATTATTGGAGGTGTCCACTCTGCATTTCTAGATTATTGCTTAGTTTAATAGCAAAACTGCAGGCAAAACCCTTTTTTTTTTTCTCCAGTTGTGCTCAAAAGTTTACATACCCTTCTAAGTTGACATACCCTTTCAAATATTTTTCGTAGAATGAATGCTAACACATCATACAAATCATAATGAAACAGAAACTACTCAAATGTCGCTGATGTAACGTTTACATGACCTTCAACAACTGTTCAGGAGCAAAGAAAAACTCATTTCAGCTGAAATACAGGACTCTCTGACAAAATTGATGTTTGTTTCAAGATGCACAATATGTAAACTTTTGATCAGGGACATTTGGCTAGTTTCTAGTTGAAAAGCGTAAACAGACCGTTTTTTGGACAATAAATGGCTTCACGCAACCACTATCCTTGAGTGGCATAAATATTCTGTCAGGGTATGTAAACTTTTGAGCACAACTGTATATGGTAAATCATGACCAATTTTCTTAAAATGCAATTTTCTCACATTGTGGGGACAGCATCTCTCTGCATAATTGTGGTAAGACACATTATTGCGGCGTATTACCGGACCCAAAGGAAGCATGTATAGATTGAATAAGAGGGGTCCTAGGATTGACCCCTGGGGAACCCCACAGGTCACGGCCATTTTGTCTGAGACATAGTAACCAATTTCCACAAAGTATGTTCTGTCCTCAAGGTAAGACTTGAACCAGTTTAGAGCAGTACCCGAGATTCCCACCCACTTTTCTAACCTCTGTAACAAAATCTACAGACCTCAAACTTTCCTGTCTGGGGCTGAATATGCTGATGGTTTGTTCGGAGGGGTTTTTAGCCTGTTTTTTTGACTTTTGAATCCCAAAGAAAACAACAAAAATCAAAATGCAGTATGCCTTTGCCTAGATTAGCTGATTTGCTGACTTATTATACTTCTTCCTGTCAAAAATGACCAAAACAATGATCAATAATAGGGTTTGGCAAAGGCTCTCGAGTGACCCGCTCAGAACCACTGATTCAGATTTTGTTGCTGAACAAAAGCCAATTTTGGCAGTTTTTACACTACATGTTTAAACATGTTTTTTTTCCTCATATTTATGTCAGTAATAGGTTCATAGGTTCATATTGATATCACTCTATTATTTTTTCCTCTATTCAGATGCAGCGTCTGGCCTTAAACCCATGCTTGATTTGTAGTTTTTTGCAGTGCAGGCTGGAGACGGCGAGCGGGGCCCAGACAAAATGCGTTCTTTGTGGATCGAGCTGATTCTTATTCAAACGATGTGTCGCACTGAAGCTAAAGCCAGACGGATGTGGTCGACCAGTGAAGGCCAGACTCTGCAGGTGAATAGGCAAAACAATTAATCTGAGGGACAGCAATAGTGTTTAGTATTGACATAAATATGAGTAGAAAATGTATTGCAAGTTTTCTGTCATTTTATGTTTTCATCAAGCCAGGTTTAGATCCATGATTTTAATTTGTTGATATAATACTTACTGGGCATTTTGGATATCATGTTTAATTTTTGACCAGACTATAAGTTTCACTTTTTCTCATAGTTTGGCTGCGACTTATTAAAATATATAATTTCACATACAGTATTTGTTATTTTCACACTGATTCTGTTCTTTATTATGCTATAGTTATCTGAATAACTGTTAACATGTTACGCTACGATACCAGACATCTATTCAGTTTGTTGTTTATGCTTTGTGTAGCTGAATAACCATCAATGGGCCTCATTCACAAAACAAACTTACGCACAAATTTGTTCTTAGGGCCTACTTAGGAGCATTTTTGGCATTCACAAAATTTGTTCATAGCTGAAGGAGTTCTTCTGGAAGAACAAATCCTAAGAACAGTCAGGAGGACGCTTACGCACAGAAAATCTGCAGTTTTAGAATATTATCACAGTCAAAATGGACCCAAAAATTCTCAGTCTTTCACAGCATGAGCAACATTTTTCTAAAAATTATTTCACTTAAAAATGTATTTTTTGAGAGAATAATAGTGATGAGAGGTGGTGTAGAGCAGAGATAATTAGTGTAGACTTTCACAGCTGAGGGCTGCAGCTCGTTAGTTGCTGCTCTGAGTCACACCTGTCGTAATCAGAGGAGAGATCAGGAGTACTGCCTCATGCTCTGGTCATGCCCATATATGGAAGTTTAGAGGGTGAGTCTTTGTATTTACATAGTCAATATGATGTAAATGTCCTGATAATGAGGGGAGTGGTGTTCTTAGTGTCACCTTCATGAATTTGGGGCATCTCTCTTTAAGAACAAGTTTTAAGTTTTGTCGTCTTAAGAACGCTTCGTCAATCAGACTTAAGTTTTACTGAAGTTTCTCCTAAGTTGTACTTAAGAACTTTATATTAAGACAATATTCATGAATGGGGCCCAATGTGTTGTGTTAGCATACCGTACACGTATTCAGCCTGCTCTCTATTCTATTGCTATTATTATAACTTGCCTTTCGAGATGAAATGTTCTTGGTCTCGGATTTTGTAAAATAACCCCCCCCCCAAAAAAAGTGACTCATGTCAGTGTGAATTATATACTTTTTTTTGTACTTTCAAACTAATTTCTCTGTAATTGGGCCAATCCACTATCTATCACAAAGTTCACTGTCTTGTCTGTCAGCATGTATGAATTCAGGTCTACTTACTTACATAAAGGTATCCAAAAGTGGAGACAATCTTCAAAAACATGTGCGTGAAAGGACTTTCAGCCATGAGAATAATATGGCAGGTCTGTGAATCCAATCACTATCAACTAATGGTCAGGGGAAACATTTGGACATTTTTTCTTTTTGAAAATGTCTTTCAAAACTGTTTCTCTCCCATAAAGTTGTCTTGGCACTTGCTCCAACTGAAATTCTATAACGTGGACGCAACCTATTACATGCAATTATTTCGCATTTTTCCATTTTATTCAGCCATAAACTGTGCTCCCCCTTCACTGAATAAATGCTCTACTCCATAATTTTAGTATTTCCTAAGTATTTTCTCACAGACCTACTTCTCATTCACACCGAGTGCCACGGTGGCTGCAGCTCTTGGCGTCGAAGCCTCGGTGGGCGGGCGCGGAGCGATGGGGGGGGTGTGGCCAGGGCCCGTCTGAGGCTAATTGCGCCCGGAGCGTGGCGCGCGCTGGCAATAAATGACCAAAATGTCTTGAGCGAAAAGATCCAGCCTCGTAGCAACAGCATAAAAAGCTAATTAGCGATCGGGCCGTAGAGGAGTCGCCCTTTCAGTCCGCTCGCCATTGTCCCATTTGGAAAAGAGGAGGGAGGAGGAGGGAAAGGGGCCTATAGCGGTAATAAAGACTTAACCAGCGACAATTAGTCTTGGGTTCGGCTAATGAGAGAGGCCCAGATAAAATGTGGGGTGGCTAAATTTAAACTGAGCGGGTGCCATGCTTCTCTAGGGTGCCAGCGAGTGAGAGAGAAGGAAGGAGAGAGTGGAAGAGACTGAGTGTAAAGCACCAAGAAAGTATTCATGGCAGAAAGTGATCTAGATCTAGGAATAGGTAACATTTTCTTGAAATTAGTACATTTGCCCTTGATTTAACTCATTTCAGGAAATTTATGATGTACAATATTGGCATTTGGAGAAAGCGGTGCTTTATTCTGGGCTACAACTGGAGTGTTCGACCCTTGTTGCCTCGATGATGCAGTCGTTCTATCAAACAACTTGCCTACCTCTGCCTTATTGTAAAGATTAGGTCATTTATTTGTTTCCAGGTGAAAGCTTGTTTGTTAAAGGAGCAAACCGGACCAAAACCTGAAAATTGAGAAGATAAAGTTTTGCCTGCAGTGTCTCCCCTTATTATACAACTATCTCTCACAATGCAGGACTAAATCACTTAAATGTACTTTTGGGAGCGTCGCAGATCCATCCATCTCCGAGCCTCTTCACTGAACACGATTTACGCTCCCCGTTTTAGATTTGTCATTGGTTTATGTGGATGCTAATAGGATATTCAACATTTTATACTTTACGCTTCTGCTAAAAAAAAGAAAAAAACCTTTCCTGCAAACTTTCTCCGATGGCATTAATGGAAACTCCACTCGACTGAAGAGGCTCTTAATGGATGCAGTCTGTTACGAGAGAGAGAGAGATGTGAAAAGGAAAAAAGAAATAGCTGAGTAAGGATTATATAACTGCAATTATTGAGGGAAGAGCAGACATTTTCTTTCCTGGACACTGTGCTGATTTGACAGGGAGATGATGTCCTACGAAGCTTTGTGAAAGATGAAACGGACGAATGAAGCTGTTGCAATAAATTCAACCAAGAAGAAGATTTCATTCTCTTTCCTATGTCTCCTGAAACCGGCGGGCATTAGTTAGCGAATTAAAAATGACCAAAATTGCCGATATACAGTATTTTCAGAGTCAAAATCAAAAATAATGGGTAGAGCCAGGTTTATCCATCCATCCATCCATTGTCTTCCGCTTTATCCGGGGCCGGGTCGCGGAGCCAACAGTCTGAGCAGAGATGCCCAGGCTTCCCGATCGGCGCACACCTCCTCCAGCTCTTCCTGGGGGATCCCAAGGCGTTCCCAGGCCAGCTTAAAGACATTGGGCCTCATTCACGAAAAACAAACTTATGAACAAATTTGTTCTCAAGGCCGACTTAAGAACATTTTGGGCATTCACAAAATGTGTTCTTAGCTGAAAGAGCTCTTCTGGAAGAACAAATCCTAAGAACAGTCAGGAGGACTCTCACGCACAAAAAAAATCATCTCTCTTTAAGAATAGTTTTGTCTTCTTAAGAACGCTTTCTCCTAGCTGTGGTTTTCTCCTAAGTTGTACTTAAGAACTTTTTCTTAAGAAAATATTTGTGAATGAGGCCCATTGTCTTTCCAGCGTGTCCTGGGTCTTCCCCGGGGCCTCCTCCCAGTGGGACGTGCCTGGAACACCTCTCGAGGGAGGCAACCATCCGAAACAGATGCCCGAGCCACCTCAGCTGGCTCCTTTCGACGTGGAGGAGTAGCAGCTCTGTTCCGAGCTCCTCCCGGGTGAATGAGCTCCTCACCCTATCGCTAAGGGGGCGTCCACCCGAACTCATTTCGGCCGCTTGTATCCGCAATCTTGTCCTTTCGGTCATGACCCAAATCTCATGACCATAGGTGAGGGTAGGAACGTAGATCGACCGGTAAATCAAGAGTTTTGTCTTTGGACTCAGCTCCTTCTTCACCACAACAGTCTGATACAACGACCGCATCACTGCAGACACTGCACCGATCCGTCTGTCAATCTCACGCTCCATTCGTCCCTCACTCATGAACAAGACCCCGAGATACTTGAACTCCTCCACTTGAGCCAGGTTTAAATGTGTGGTTTTATTTTGTTGATATAATAGTTACAAAGATTTGTTCAGAGGGGATTTGGGATATCTCATAGTGTTTATTCAATTTTATTAGTGAATAAATCGGTAAATTAATAACATTTTGCCCTGTTTATTGGGGTTCAGAATTAAATAAATCAGGCTAGGAATTAAATCTAGTGAAAAATCAACACTCGAAGCTAGCCGCTAGCATGTAGCATGAAACTAACGTTAGCATTATTGTGAATTGGGCCCCTTTCTTTCTCTTCATGTCTCTATATCTTTATTTGGTTGATTTCTGGTAGCCGCCCGCTACTGCCACGGCCATACATGACGACATTGGAGAGTATAGAACCTGGGTAAAAACTAGAGATTTCATTTCTTTATAATGGCGAGTTGGAAAATGGGATGCGTTGTTTACGGACAGAGGAGATCCATGAATTTACGAGTCTTTGCTCGTTTAGGAGGCAGCAATTTACGGAAAAAGTGCCAAAAAGGTAGGCAATATAGCGGCACGTCCCCATACTCACAAATATACACAGTGGTCATCGTAATTTGATCTGTTTGATTGAGGGCAGTTATTCAAAATATTATAAAGAGAAATTACATCACAGGAAGGGTTAATACGAGGGGGGTTAATAGCCCTATTGAATAGCTCTGAATAGAATAATACTGTTCCTTACAATTAGCTGAAGTGAGTCAAAGAGAAATGTGCACGTGTCCAGCTGTGGCCAGGTTAATAGCAGGTGCCATATCCTACAAGGCCATGCGATATTGAGGGGGCAATGAGCTCTGTCAACACACCGAGGAGAACCAATGGGACGAATGGGAAAAGCAAAGCGAGGAATAAGAAAGGATAATACAGAAAAAAATGTAAACCTGGAGCTATTGGTTGCATTCATGTTATAGATGTCTATTTCAGTCAGAGCAGGTAACATTACAACTCTATGGGAGAGAAACAATTTTTGACAGAAATGTCCAAATTGAAAAATCGCAAATGTTGTTGACCATTATTTGATAATTACATGGCACTGGATTTATGATCTTAAATCTTTAACCTTAATAAACAGCATATTTCTTAAGTAAGACTGAGACATCATGCTACTGGCCCTATAGGTGAAACAGGCGGCCATCTACTGGAGTGGTTGCCAAATTGCACAAAAAAGAAAAAACAACGACAACGTACAAGTTTTGCGCTCAACTTTGGAATGGAAAGGGATAGAGACTTACTTTTGTTGTGTGTTGAAAACTACATGTTTCAAACGAGCTCAAAAATACAGCAAATATATGGAAGGCCAAAGAACCTGAAAAAAATCTAGAAATGTATTTCAGAGGACAGAAAAGTGCAAAAACAAGAGCCATGACATAAATGGTGCAAGGGATGTCGTGTCGCAAAAGTCCAATCTTGCCCAGGGCAACAAATTGGCTAGGATTTCCGATACCTCGTGACTCAGTATTTGTTATAAAGTACAAATTAGTGACATGATATGGCTAATATCCAACTATTAAACAGTGTAACTTTAAGTTTTTTGGATGTATTAACTAGTCAAGGGATAGGCAACCACTATCTCTTTAAAGGGTGACTAAATGGGTGTGCAAGAGCCTTACTCCACCCACACACACAGTCCGAACACAGCAGAGATATGGGCGTGCTCGGAGGCTTTGGGGTGAGGTGCAGGGGGGTGAGTGTGGGCAGGTGTAGTGTATTATGTATAATGAGGAGGACACGGGGCTGCACGTGTTTTGTTAGGCGCAATGCACTCTGGGAAACGTATTTCTTAAAACTACAGCTACACATTACAGCCATGGATTACAGCACAGTCAGTTAAAACAAAAAGTTCATATTTTTAGAGGCAATGTCTCATCTTGCTAACTTCATAGGATCTTTGCTCTGATATAAATTTACAATCTGAGTGTAAACAAACGGCTTTGAATTATGAATGTGATGTGCAACTTTGCCGCCCCCTAGTGTGCAATCTGTAGA
>OMNZ01125341.1:0-11847 GCA_900303255.1 Lesueurigobius sanzi
ACGAAACCCAAAGCAACAACACAAAACCAAACGCGGCTGTCGTTTTTTTGCTTTCACGTTGTCGCTTTTGGTTTTGTGTCGTTGCTTTGGGTTTCGTGTTGTCATTTTTTGCTTTTGTGTTGTCGTTTTTTGCTTTCATATTGTCGCTTTTGCTTTCGTGTTGTCGTTTTTGGTTTCGTGCTGTCGCTTTGGGTTTCGTGCTGTCGTTTTTTGCTTTCGTTTTGTCGTTTTTTGCTTTCGTGTTGTCGTTTTTGGTTTTGTGTTGTCGCTTTGGGTTTTGTGTTGTCGCTTTTGCTTTTGTGTTGTCGTTTTTGCTTTCGGGCGTGACTTGCACTTCAGGGCCACCGTAAAAGAAGGTCCAGTTGGCTTTTTGACTTGCTGCATCTGACCTATTATTGTATAGATTTACCAGAACATAAAAATATGAGGCATTATTGATGTAAACATGAAACAAGTTAAGTTACTTTACTAAAGTCATATTTATTGTAATGCAAGAACAGTTTTAAGTAACTAATTTGGAAATATAATTTATTTTTTATTTTATTCATTATTATTAAACTATGGTGTACCCTTTCCTGTGTTTTGTTTTTCTTGTTTTGTTTTGTATTTTGTTTTGTTTGCTGTGTTGGTCCTTTAGAGTTTCTCACAGACAATTAGCCAATTTGAGTGACAACAAAAAGAGATAATATCGCTAAAATATAATTTTAGGTGCCTTTTTTCATGTCGTCCTTCCACTGAAACTAAACCTGAGCCACACAAACTTATTTACTTTTTTTTGTTGATTCCCTTATTATTTTCGTGCTAATAAAAACAGGAAATGCTTTTACAACAAAAGTGGGCGGGGCTGAATAAGGTGAATACAGAAATCCCTTAGAGCAATATTTCTATATTCACCTTATTCAGGAAGTTGCCATGGGGGCCGCCATCTTGTTTTTATGGTGAAACTGCAGGTCTGACTTGAGCTGATATTGGCTTTGATTTTTGTTTTTGGCTAAACATAAAACATTTACAACAAACTGTGAAAATATATCCATCAGCTTTGGTCCTTTAGAGTTATTCACAGGCAATTAAAGTGACAAAAACTAATGTATAATATCGCAAAAAATATATATTTTATGTAATTTTTTAAATGCTGTCCTTCCACTGAAACTAAACCTGAGCCACACAAATTTATTTACTTTTAATTTTTAGCTTTTTTGCGAGGTTTTTGTTTATTTCCATTGTATTTTCTTCACTCTCTGACATTGACAACAATGGATTTTCAGCTCACAGGAAGTGCTAATAGAAAACAGGAAATGCTTTTACAACAAAAGTGGGCGGGGCAGAATAAGGTGAATAGTATTTTGTTAATTAATTATTATTTTTTCATAAATTACAATCAAGTATAGAAACAACAAAATAAAACCATACATTTAAACCTGATTTTTTTTTTTATCCATTATTTACATTTCATTCAATTCTGGCCTTCTTTATGCATAAAATAGCCAACTTTTATATGAAAACATAAAATGAAAACTTCTTCCTCATATTTATGTCAGTAATACAGCAAAAGTTTCACATTAATATCACTCGACGTCTCGATTTAAAATGATTTAAAATGATTTAAAACGCCTTAAATCCTACTCAATCCTCTGCCAGCCGTAGAAAGTGGCACGGAGACGTCCTCGTTTCATTCCCGCGCCACGGCTTCTTCCAACGCCGTAGTGGCACGTCACCTCGCCCATAGACGATCTTCGGCCCTCACCTACATAGTGAAATTCGAGACCTTCGCACGAGACTTTACGTAAGACGAGCGGGCTGCACGTGCCAGAGAGAAACGTGTTGACCTAAATATTATATAATTTTGTGGGTCACGTGATTTAGTTAACCTATTTTGAGAAACGCGAGTGAGACGGTCGAGTCGGAGGGATTTCCGGGAACTCCAGGAACTCCAAAAGAGCAGGAAAGTAATAAAGAATGAATACAAAGCACAGTAAAAGTTCTTAACACGTAGAGATATCAATTTGAAACTTTTGTATAGATACTGACATAAATACAGGCAAAAACATACAAGTTATAAATAAAAAAAATACCAAAAGGGCCTACTTTTCTGGTGACGGAATCTAAATAATGGATAGAGAAAGGTTTGAATTTATGATTTTATTTTGCTGATATATTAGCTACGATTTTTTTCACTGGGATTTTTAGATATCTTGCTTTTTGAATAAGCTAAAATAGTATAGTTTTGAGTGAAAACATGTCAAAATATTCACATTTTGCCTTTTTTTGGGGGGTTCAATACTCAAAAAATCAAACTTTTTTTATATTGAATCAAGGAATTCAGTATTGAAAACTCTATAAAAAACTTTCAGAATATTGTTAAGTCCAATGCTTGAAAGTTTGGAGTCTGTAGGATCGTGCCATCAGTAACTCGCTGTCCACCACCTTATCTTCACATATATTTTGATTTGTGTGAGAC
The DNA here is from genome assembly GCA_900303255.1 of Lesueurigobius sanzi. Lineage (NCBI taxonomy): Eukaryota > Metazoa > Chordata > Actinopteri > Gobiiformes > Gobiidae > Lesueurigobius > Lesueurigobius sanzi. The sequence goes on from OMNZ01125341.1 coordinate 2,459, forward strand.
CTGCTAATAAGTCAATGCAGTTTGATGGGGAGCGGGAGGACGCTACAGGCTTTTCGGTCCAGGAAGAAGTCACAGCATTTTCTATTAAACTGTTTCTCCCCCATAGATTTGTATTGGCACCTGCTCCAATCTGAAATAGAATTCTAGAGCGTGAACTGACAAAAAAAATAAAAATTAAAGTAAAATATGAATAAAATAACATGACAACATAATATTTGACTCTATATATTTCATAGATCAATATTAATGACAAAGGGGAGCCACGTTTGTGCTTATTTGGAGGCTACGATCTTCTGCTCATCCGAACAGGCTGACGGCTATTTTGTCTCCAAAATGTTCCAAATAGTTCACATTTTTGTCATAATTGCTTTCCACTCACGTGTTGACTTTCCCTAATCCACGAGAAAAGATAGATCTGAGACAAGTTTTGCTCTGGTGTTGTGCAAAAGCCTATAGAGCACACATTTCTGAACATGTAAAAAAAAAAAAAAGTAAATATCTAGCCCATTCCTGTGCGGAGTTGTGACATTTTAAAGAAATAACCAAAATGCTCAATTCAGCCACTAGGGGGCAGCCAAATGTTTTTGTTTTTTTTAAAGGAAGGAATTCCACACCTGTCCAGCAGAGGGCACTGACTCGGTCTTATCTCCATACCGCTTTTGCTCTGCCTGATCCCGTGAGATTTCTGAAGCTAAGCAGGGCCTGGTCAGGAATTGGATGGGAGACCGTTGGGGCACCAGGAAGCCTGGTTGTTACGGTACCATTTATACAAGCTACAAAAACAGCAGGTGTTCTGTTACTGGTAAAAGTTTTATGTAAGTGTTTTATTGGCACTTGTGGCCACTCCACAGCTCAGTGCGAGGCTGCAGGATACAGACAGTTAATAAATAAATAAAACAATGGATAAATAAATAATAAATGTAAATTAATACCTGCTTTAAAATTGTGAGGGTTGTAATAATAATGAGCCTGTGATCTAATTTTGTGTATTTGTCATTGTGTAATAAGACTGATTAAAATAGAATATGTTCATCTAAAATACACCAGATTACACTAAATTACGTCGGTGTAATTGAAAATTTCCTGGGGGAGAACCTCCTGACCCCCCAGATAAACATATTTTAACCTTACCATTTCTAAACTCCTGGCTATGGCGCTGGTGACACAGGTTTGTTATACAAGTGTAAGCCGTTAGAATTATTTATTAGGCCACAGTCCTGTAGGGCTTTGTCCAATTTTATAATATCGATCAAATGAGGTTAATCAATACAGCTCATTATTGTTATTAATTTATTTAAAAATGTGTTATTAATAGTATTTTCCTGTTTACAATATATGCGCCCCGCGAGCCGCCATCCTAGGTGTATTCCGGCCCTCGACCCAAAATGAGTTTGACACCCCTGCTTTAGCTGATAATTAAGTTAAGAGGAGACTAATGGTAATTGGGATGCATGGTGCTGGAACCCTCCAGTTCTGGTGGTCCCAGTGGCAGACCATCTCACTCCTCTCCACGAAGCCGGGTCATCAAAGAGCCTCAAACCAGAGTATGTAGTACTCGTAGGTCACTCTTTTGCTCCTAGATATTACTGCGCGGACGTCAAAGTGCTCCTAAGGTGTTATTACGCCTTACAATGTAGTACCCCTTTTTATCCGCATAGAAAATCAGCATTACACAAAATTTATTGTGTAACTATACTTGGTTAAATACTCACGTAACCGTATTTAAATAGGGAAAACGTGGAAGAGCTTGATGGCTTCTAAATTCACCCCCGTATGGGTCCATAGGAATACGCTGGGAGAGGCTAAATGCTAACAACATTTATGGTCTTTTTGCGCACAAAGACCAGACAGGTACGCATCAACTCGTCTAAGCTCAGGTAAGAACATTTCTCAGAATGGAAAAACGGTGGCCTGTTCCTTTAAATGGTTATAACTTCCCTTTTATAGCCTTATTTCATTCTTATTCAATAAATTGTGGAAAATACCATATTTTACATCAGTGGTTATTTGGTCACGGCTTCTCAGACTGGGATGATGGTGGGTCCAGAACCATACCAGCGGAGAACAACTTCCACATCTGTACAAACCAAATTGTCAGATTTCTTCTTCGCAGTGTTTTGTTTACTGTATTTCACGTGCTTTTGGTTCAGATGGTTTTCGTGTAAAGGTAGCCTAAGTAATGGATAAAGTCAGATTTAAATGTATGGTTTTATTTTGTTGATATATTAGTTGCAAAGATTTGTTCAGATCTCTCTGAACAAACCTTCAAAATATTAATATTTATTATGTTAAATAAAAGACTGTAAAATGTGGAGTCTGTAGGAGCTACTAAAGTGCAGAGGTTGCTGCCACAATGTGAGAAAAATCAATTTTGAGAAAAGATCATTGAAGTTACATTTCCCATATAATTCTATGGAGAATAATACACTCCTTACTGTGAAGATTAGGACATTTGTTTGTTTCCAGGTGAAGGTTTATATGTTATAAATCTAGTTTCACCTGCAGTGTCTGGCTTTAATTGGATTTCCTGCTAATGCCATCCAATATTTCATATTTCTATAAAACATTTTGATCCCTCACTCCTTTCAGACTAATGCAAAGTACATGTCTGTGCATGAAATAGTTTCTTTTGAGTTTGAGATGTGAAGATGTGGTGCCAAACTGGAGGAGCAGAGCTTGATATGAGCTAAATAAGCATAACTGCTGTAATGTAATTCAATAATAATAAAAAAAAATATTCAAAACATGTCACGTCCTTATTGTTTCACACCGTGAACTTTTCCACCAAGGCTTTGTAAAGAAGATGGGCCCCCTCTAGCGGCCACATAGTTAAAGTGCAGGAGACAGTGCAATAATGTGACTGAAATGATGACCTGTTACATGGATGATATCTGTGGAAGGTATCATCAGGGCAGTTGACAGACTTGGTGGGGCCCGGGGCAAGAAGGTTTCTCATGGGCCCCCCACCACTCAACCCTTGCGGCGGCACCTGTTTGCTACAGCATTTTTAAAATAAATCATTATATAGGCTGTATTTTGGGGTCCTTTCCCACAATTTTACACCACTGTTCTCTCATCATTCTCTTCCTTTGGTCCTGCTTAACCTCTTAAACCCCAACCGGTGTCAAATTTGGGTCTTATAGGGTTTAAGAGGTTAAAAAAACACTCAATTTGTGTTTAGTGGGGGAGTGTGCATTCAAGGATGGACAAAAATAAACCATCCCGAGTTATTGAGATGATTTTACGCATTAAGACACATGTCAAAGCAAGTAATGATATTAAAAAAAAAAAGAATCATGCAGAACAAGGGAAAAAATAATATGGGCTCCTTGCTGGGCCCCCCTGGTCCTGAGGCCCGGGGACAACATACCCCTTTGACCCCCCCTGTCGACGGGCCTGTGTATCATTTTAGGTTTATGTCAATGAAGTGGTCATTTAAAGGTGCACTGCGTAGTATTTTAGATTATACTGTTGTCAATACAAAACATGCTACTAATGACCAGCTAGACTCGTTTTGCAGTGGGTAATCAAAGATTGGATTTGAGGAGCAGGAGCCATAAGGGACTAGTGCAGTGTGATCCACCACCTGCAGGAGGAGCCATAGGGGACTGGTGCAGTGTGATCAGTCTGCCCCTGTGGTGGAGATGGTGACATACTGTAAAGAGGTATTTGTCCTCGAGGTTGGAGGATTACATGTTTTTTAGTGTGAACAGGGAAAACCCACCAGAAACCCTAAAAAACATTTATCCAGGAGCATTATAAAAGCTGCTGTGATGAAAAGTAAAGGCTCTATCTAACCACACATACAGCCACTGGGTCACTAAAGGTCAACTACACACCAATACCAAGTGCACCTTTAACCTGGAGTAATGTCGTAAAAATATTGCTACAGTCTGGCCTGGATTTCTTGCAATTAAAGCACCATGTTTCTACACATCTTTGTCTTATTTGTTGACAAGTTGAGCTTTCAAAATACACAAAACTACATGAAAATAAAAACGATTTAACCCCTTAAACCCCAGCGTGCCAAATTTGGGTCCTGTAGGGTATAAGAGGTTAAAGCTGTTTTGGTTGACAGTCCATTCAGTTGCAAATGAATCAACGTGGACAACAAAAGTAAGCACCATCTCGAAGGCCAAATTAACCTCTTAAACCCTATAGGACCAAAATTGGGCACTAAAATCTCTCTCCTTCTATTGTTATTGAAGAAAAAAAAACACACAGCCTCATTTAAGACTTTGGGGGTTTATTATTATCATCCGTAAGCCTTTTATCAACGTAAAACTAGTGTGAATGAATATATTAACAGCTTTTCTCATTCACTTCTACAGCATATGTACATTTCATGACACGAAACACAAAGTCCAGGGCTCGTCTTTCCTCCACAGCAAGTTGCAGTTTTTAAAAAGGAAATATTAAGTTTACTATTATGTTACAGCAGTGATTATCAGCTGACCCTCGGTTTAAGGCGAGACGCTGCAGGTGGATGAGGAAGAAATTATAATTGAGCGATATCCATTTGAAACCTTTGCCGTAGATAGTGACGTGAATATGAGGCGGAAAGTATTGAATGATTTGTCATTTTATGCTTTCATATAAAAATAAGGCATTTTATATGGAAATACAGCAAAAATTGCCTATATTCAGTTGATTTTAATGCATTTACACAAGGCTTACATAAAAGTTAACACGCACCAATTTAAACCACACTAATGACTTGGATGTGAAAAGCTCAATCAGGGATCCCACTCTTTACATGAAATTTATTTCCAGGTAATTTCCATGATTTTCCATGCCATTTAAAAGTGCAAAAATACATAAAAACTTTACGTATTTCGCGGTCCTCTCTGCCCTCACTCACCAGCGCCCCCTGTGGATGCCATCTAATAATAGCTAAAGCCTACAGCTTTTTAGTCTAAAGAGATTCGAGCTCCGACATGTAAAGCATAGGTTTTCTTGGGAGCATGATAAAATGGGTCCTCCCCTGGGAACATTTTGAAATGGAATAAAAATTTTCCCGTGTTCTGGAGCAGAATGAGCTCATCTTTAGTCTGGTGTGGTGAGCAAAGTATGGTGTACATTTATTTTACACAGAAAAGCAAAAGGGAGGAGAAAAATCCCATGTGTTTTCCATGACTAGAAAAAAGGTAGGTCATTTTCAAGGTTTTCCAGGCAGAGTGGGAACCCTGCCAATTGCTACGGTTTGTACTTTGTAATGCAAGTCTAAATTTACATGAACATCACATCCTTTGGAGTGTGTTCATTGATTATTAATACATTCATTATTGTTTGATTAGTCACGAGTTAAGCACTAGTTGGTAGTGAATGAATCTGAAATAAATCTAATTTAGCCGTTCATGGGTCCAAAGCTAAAGTCAGAAAGGAATTGGATATTGAAAAATCCCTCTGAACAAACCTTCAGAATGCTAAGTCCAAGACTGTAAAGTTGGGAGCCTATAGGAGCTACGAAAGAGCAGATGTGTGTAATGAAAAGCTCATTTTGTAACATCTGCTTCTTCTACAAAAGGAAATGACCATATTAGATTACGGAGTCTTGTCGGGGAGATTCTGTGCGTCACGTGGACCCAACACGTCAGTATTTGTGAATGGATACACGTGGGAAACACGGCGGAGCGCGGCCATGTTGGAGTAACTTCAGAGAAAAGCTAAACGTCAAGAAAACATAACATAAACATCGTAAAGGCCGAGTTTGGGTGATTTTTTTTAACTTGGAGACTAAAACTAAGATGAGACAAAATCTCAAAATTACATGAAAAGTCAGTTTTCACCTGCAGCGTCTCGTCTTAAATTCAAGTCCTAATTGTGATCGGTATCATCCAAATCCGATGTGAATCCTCTTTAAATGGACAGACTTCCTGTTACAGCACAAACACAATAAAAATAAATCTTTTCTTTACACACAAAGTTTCACATCGACAACTTTTATCAGCAGAACAATCCTCCAAATGCTTTCCAGATGTCGAAGATTATTCATGTCTTTTCCAAACTCCTCAAGAGACGTTTCTTCGAATGATACTTAAACCTGGTTTTCCTACAATCTACATTAGAGTTAGTTTGATCTTGCGGATAATCCAACGTTAATTGGTGCATCTGTTTTTAGGTTTTTATGATCAAAATCACATTACTCAACAATAACGGTGTTGAAAGTCCAACATTTGACATTATTCACTTTTTATTTGGTGGCGGTTTGTCGCACTAGCAGAGCGGTGGGACCCGGGGCCGCCGAGAACCTCTGACCTAAGAGGACCATATCGAACGGTGAAGTCTGCCGCCGTCGTGACTTCAACGACTCATTCGAAATCTCAGCGTTTTCGAAACAGAACTGTGGCTTTCTCGCGTGTGTTTAAAAAGGTAGTTTCATGTTTAGTGCAGTCGTTTACAGGCGAGAGCTACATCTTGACTCGGCGATGATCTTTGGTTACCAACTTAAGCGTTCGGTTCAGTTAGCGCAGAGTAAAGGATTATGGGTTAAGAAAGGCTGCAAACTTTGACTCAAAACTAATCTGTTCACATTTTGTCTGAACAAGCGTAATATTTTGGTGATTGGTAAAATACACCGCTTTTAAAGATGTATGTGGTGGAAAAGTGATGGAACGAGAACCAGTTTGAAGGTAAACATCACAGGATGAACCATAAATTAGGCTGGAATAGGGTGTGTTCATGTTATACAAGTATTTTTGTTAGAGCAGGCGCCAAACAACTCAGAAACGGTTTTAAAAAGTAATTTCCAAAAAGAAAATTGACACATGTACCTGATAATTTGATAGTGATTGGATTCACAAACCAGCCATATTATTCACCTTGGACTGCCTTTGGCTTTGATCACTGCACCGTTGTCTGTGGCATTGTTTCAATAAGCTTCTGCAGTGTTAAAAGATTGATTTCCATCCAGAGTTGCATTAATTATTCACCAAGATCTTGTGTTGATGATGGAGAGTGTGACCACTGCGCAAAGCCAGGTCCAGCACATCCCAACGATTCTCAGTGGAGTTAAGATCGGGACTCTGTGGTAGTAGCCAAGTAGTGATGCTCCTGTACCACTCTCTCTCTCAATGTTAGCCCCAGGGCCGGCCCTAGCCAATTTGGTGCCCTAGGCAGGATTGGACTTTGGGTTTATTCTTAAGAGACCCACAAGCGTGCTAAAGTCGTTTTTAAGCAGATGACAATCGATCGAAAAGTCCTACCAACTACAGAGTACAGATGAAGACTGAAGATTTTTTGCCTACGATGGACAACTCCTGTATGACTGAGAACCTACACAGACGGATTCCCTCAAATAGAGGAATGAGCGGAATTTCATGATTCAAAATCAAATTGGAAACAGGAATCTTTTGGGCAAAAGCATTGTTTGCACTTTCAGACAAAACTGAAGCTGAAAAAGGTTTTAGAGAATCTTTTTTGTGTCTTTAATGAACTTATGAAGTCAAAATAATGTCTTTGAAAGGCCTTCATTTTGGTACATTTCATTTACTGACATTCAATGCCTCCCAGAAAATCACTATTTGTATTGTTGCAAAACGCTGCTCTTATTTGGGTAACAAACATTTCCACAGAGAGAAACCGTTCTTACACACGTTCCATTGTTCACCTGAAGCCATATATTTTTACGAGTCTTCCGTTTTATTGCTAAACCTATAAAACTCCATGTTGTTATCTTTGACTTCAGTTGATCTCAAACTGTGTTCAACTCTAGAACAAAGGCTGATTATTGTGTGGCTTTGAACCGACTTTCAAAATCACACATTTACAGGTAACATTTTGGATCATACTGTTGCCGACACGAAACAAGGACGATGGGGACCTAAATTATCTAAACGAGCTGGAGACGTCCCCGCTCCCAGTAAAGATACAGTCAAGTCTCAGGGGAGCAGAGACATTACATAACGATACAAAATAAATGCTTGTATTTTAATTATTATTACTATTATTATTAGGTCTATACTGTGTAGGGAAGTACCGATCCAAAACTACTGTCCAGCGTATGCATTTTTATCAGAAACTTCAGAATTTTCAGGTTGAAAAGACTTTTAGGAATACGTTTTATCGAGTCTGTTGTCTTTTCTTGTGTTCCTATGTGCGGGTTTGGTGCACTTTCGTTAAAAAAAGAGGAAGCACTTGCAGGGTGTCGTGCGCACGTGTGTAAACATAGCGGGATGTGCATCTGACGACCCGCAGGACATCCATTGGGCGCAGATTTTGAAGAGGGCCAGACAGATTTCCTCAGACAAGAGTCCTCCTCGGTGGGCGGAGTTCAAGTTGCTACTGTCCGGCCGCAGAGTCACCGTGCCCAAATGTAAACACAATAGATTTAAGAACTTGTTTATCCCAGTTGCATTGGTATTATTAACCAGGAGTGATAACTACATTGTTTTTTGCTATTTTCTATTCTTTTTTTTTTCTCTTCTATTATCCTGCTGTGTGTCCTACTGCTGCACATTTAATACTCCTTGAAGCTCGTTTCCAAATATACAATACTGAACCCATTCTTAAAGTGAATATGCTGGATCAGGGTTTCTACAGGTAGCAGGAAGTCGAATTTAATGCTTTTAAATGCCATTTTAATGCCCAAGTACAACATTTTTAATGCCGTAAATCAGTGCGTATTCAATATTCATTTCCATATTCAATAGAAAGTTTGATAGAAGGGAGAACTTTTCAGCAGAAATAGTGTATGATTTCTGCCAAAACTCCAGTCTAGACCCTAATCTTTAGCGTTTTTGACAAACTTCTGGAGTAAAAGTAGTTGATCAAGGTCATTATTTTCCAAGAACTTTTGATTTAATGCCAGTTTGAATTATATTTAATGCTTTTTAATGATATTTAAGGCCTTATTTTTGACACAATTCATTGAATGACTTTTAATGCTTTTTAATGCCCCGCGGAAACCCTGTGTAGTCATTTGAAAGCCCTTATAAGCCCTATACCTGATTTTTTTTTCCTAGAAGTGGAATGAAACTTGTTTTTCCTCCTCTAGCATATTACAAATTCAAAAAAATGTGGAAATAACACTATGCATCTAAATATAAAGCATTTATTGTCAATTTCATGGTTTGCAGGCTAGTTTTCTCGTATTTGGTGAGAATGAACCAAAAAAGTGACCCCGCCAGTTGCGAAATGTGCTTATAAATGAATCTCCAAGAAGAAACAGGATTTTAGAAATGTGTGAGGAAAGTTAGGAATGTGTTTGGACCACAACTATCAATTTATTTGACTTGGTAACTCTTCCATTATTTGCAATTTTAAAAAATATGAAAAATCAGGTATAGTCCCTTTTAAGGCTGGTTCTTTGGTAGTTCCTTTTCTGCAACAGTGTGCCTTGAATTTTCTTTGGGAACAGCCAAATTCTAGTCTTTTCTACCCAAAGAACC
>OMNZ01125352.1:3871-28301 GCA_900303255.1 Lesueurigobius sanzi
GTGAATTTGCAATATTTTTTGGCTTCTTGCGATACGGATATCGCATCACCTAATATCACGATACGATATTTTTTGCGATATATCATGCAGGCCTAGTAGACAGCCAATACGTGCTCCTTATGTTGATAACTGATAGATGACAGAAACGGTCGTTCATAAGTAAGCACATGTCTTAAAACTGTATTTGTACAACTCCCGCACACTGTCTCACTCATGAAATTTATTGCAGCAACGTTTCGGTCCAACTGACCTTCGACTGGCGATATAATAATTAATTAACCCACTCACAGACTGCACACATAGGATTTCCCTTGATAGCGAACACTATTTTTGCACATGGATGGCAACTTCATAAACTTCCATTGTTACCTTAAACTTAATGTTTAGTGGTCAGAAATAGGGTGACCTGATTTTCCACATTAAATACAGGGACATTGGAATCTATGGTTAGAGCCAAATTGGTATTGGTAAATTGGTAAAACTCTTCGCTTAATCAATTAAGTGGTCCAATCAGCACTGAAGAGACATACCTTTGAGCTTTTTAATTTAATTGGTTCAGTCACTATTGAAACACACACAGGACAAAGCATTAAGGCTACATCCACACGAAGGGAAACCGCTTATAATTTCAAAAACGTTCTCTGTAAACATGGAGCCCATTCAGTAAATGGGGGCATCCACATGTGTAGTGTAGTGCAGCTGCCAGGCCTGTGTGTGGCGCTGTGATGCCACTTAAGGACGCCTTCCAAAGTAGAACAAGACTGTAGAGAGCACATGCACAGTAAACTTTTTCTAATGTAAACATTGCAGTGACTGTGGAACTATTCCATGGATTTTTCATATACAGAAGAGACAAAGTGGCTCGTGGTGAAGCTGAGGAGGAGTATCACGGTCAGAACAGAGCAGGATTGTGCTGTTAAAGCCATTATAAGGTCGGTAGATTATGCAAAACACAAACAACGCTGGCGCTGTGATGTCATCGTTTTAGGAAAAGTTGCGTAGAGGCAGTAGCAAAGGAGCCGCGTAAAAATCTTTCCACTCTGAGACCTCGTTTCAAACATCTTCGTTTTCAGACCCTCAAAACGCCTGCTTCATATGGATGATACATGGGTTTCATAGAATACTTTTGCGTCTAGGCCTGAGCTTGTCTTCGTGTGGATGGAGCCTGAGTATCAAGTAAGAAACACTGCTTGGGCATGGTGAACACACTGCTTGGGTACTGGGGAAAAGCGGGGACCATCTGGGACAGCGCTTGTGTAAATCTGGGACAAATCAATAGTTTGGGAGAAATCCACAGGGGCATGGGACAGAGAGCTCAGAACTGTGACTGTCCCGGGTAAACTGAGACGTCTGGTCACTCTTGTCCTAAACTGTTTCATAACATGGTATTTAATTATTTTCCAGGTGCCAAAATCAATCTATTTGATTATATTGAGATTTGAAGCAGGTTATTTAATGTACTTTGTAGTTTACTCCCAAGAAAACACAGTTGCACACATCTATTGTTTCCGACATTCTGTTTCTGCTGGATTTGCAAAACTCACCCGTCAAATAACGCCACTACTCATGCAAGAAGACACATCTCTGCTGAGAGCCCATCTCTGCTGTGCAAGCACCATGTGGCCATGTTCTCCACAGTGTACACTATAGACCCACAATTATGCTAATGCCGTACAGTTACAACATTGTCCCTATAACCATCTGTCGCTCGGCGGTGATCGATCAAGGTCGTGTCAGCCCCAGCATTAGCTACGGGATGTCCCGATGATGGATTTGTCATCGGAGCGGGGCGAGAGGGGTTCCCTGACGAGGAGGTGAGGAGCACGTTGTCAGTGTGCGCTGCGGTCATGCGCAAACTTTCACTGGCCACATTAAGCAGGGCAAGGTCAGGCTGGCGAGCTATCAGAGGGATAGATGGGGGAGAGAAGTTGATCCAGCTGTGAACCTGGTGGGAGATGAAGAGTGGTGTCTGGAAGGAAGGAGACAATTGAATTGGATCATATAAGTGAAGACATCAGCAGGTCTTAGTTATATCTTGCAATCGTGAAGATGATTGTTCAGTAACCCAGAGTTTGACTGGATCTTGGGCTGCAAGATTAATTGATATCGAATCAACATTGCAATTTTAAATACTGCAATTACCTAACCCCGAAGGCTGAGGGTTTTTTTCTGTCTTGCATCTCCAGCGTTTCATGAAACTGAAATATAATAAATGAGTACTACTGCAATGTATAAAAGCAGTTTTAGAAGTATATTTTGCTGACAATACTAGGGCTGTGACAATAAACGGTGGCACGGTAGCGCAGTGGTTCACAGCTAGAAGGTGCCAGGTTCGATCCCGGGCCTTTCTGTGTGGAGTTTGCATGTTTCTCCCCGTGTCTGGATGGGTTTCCCCATCAACCCAAAACATGCATGTTAGGTTAAAATCCTCCTGCTCCTGATTCTGACCATTAGCCCGGCTCAAGATCTGGAGATGGGTCCCCGGGCGCCGTAAACACAGTAGCCCACTGCTCCTGACAGATTGCCCCAGCGGCATCGAAGGATGGGTCAGTTTCAGTTTCTTTAACTTTATCCAGACATTTCAAGGTATTAGAAAGGAACAACAAAAGGAAATCAATATCAATGTCTGAAAAGCCACCCACTGGCCTCACCACTGGCCCATCCGTCCATGGGGGTGGATCCTGCTTCCAAATTGGTTCCCCTCGAGGTTTCCTAACTTTCTCCCATGTGGTTTTTAAGGGTTTTTTCCTCGCCGTGGAGGAAGGTCTAAGGATGGGGGATACTCATCTGGTTGTAACATTTCATTTGTGTGTGACTTATTTTGATCATTCTTGATGTCTGATATTGATTTGTTTTTGTCCAAACCAACCATTGAGATGACTCCTGTTATGATATTGGGCATTACAAAAATAAATTGATTGATTGATTGATTGAACAGGAGTAAGCGGAAGTCAAAGCTTATTTCACCCACGTCAAATGCAGAGACAAATTTCTCCATTGTGAGATCAGTAAAGAACCATCTTATCTTATCTTAAACAATAATATTGGTAACTGCGATGAAAAGACGGCACGATTAGTTGATTGTGGCATTTTTTTTTCATAATTTGTATCATCACTAAAGACAGTTCAACAACAAGTCAGTTCTACTACGGCAGATAATTACTGTGGTGATATTGTGAATCACAGAAAATGTGTCAAGATTTCATATCATCCCATACTTACAAAAAATAATATTATCGAATCACAGTTTCTGTCACATAGGTTTTTTGTCAAAATCATGCAGCCCTAACTGGATCGTTCACTGTTCAAGTTAAAATCAAGAATATTTTACCTTCATTTGAATAAAGTTATGACTTGCCAAGTTAAAAAAGAGAACATCTGTCAATGGAATAAGGCTTTTGTTCTCTTTTCATGTTAAAGGAGGTAAACTTCGCACATCTCTTCAGTGACAGGTGCGTTGGAGTGGGCGCGCACAAGCTGGCTAAATGCTAAAGAATAAGATGACACCCGCACACTGTCTCCCTATTTAAGATGGCTTCTAACCTCTGTCATATCATTGCCCAAACGTTGCGACTCTAAATAACTCACTGGTGGTTTTGCAAGTTTGACGGTGTGCGGTTGTTATCTTATTCTTGTTCTCTTCTCATGTAAAATGAAAGTTATCTCCGAAAGTGCAAACATACTTATTCCATTGGCAGATGATTCTTACTTCTCATTTTAACCTCTTAAGCCCGAGGCCTTTTTCTCCAAAAATCATGTCTTTACATCCTAGGTGTACATGGCTAATCTTGGTGTCCACACATTTGGTAGAGCTTTGGGATGACGGTGGAAGTGAAATAAAAATAAATTATGTTGTTTGACAATAAAATGAGGTTGCCATAGGTTTGAATGAATTTCCGCCTGAAAAAAACACACACATTTTTCCGCAAAAAGGCCTTTTTCCTCCCTGTGGTGTAGGAAATAACAACAGAAATGGATAATCCCACATCAACTGTCACTAATTTGCAACTGTGGAATATTTTTCTGCATAAAACACGTAGGTCAGTAACTGTATCTGAAAAAAAAGTCCCCATTTTCGGGGACTCTAGGTCTTAAGAGGTTAAGAAAATGTAACTCATTTGTAGATTTGTTTTTGCTGTATTCATCCAGATTTTGAAAAGCAGGGCTTATCTACATTTGATTTGTTTGTGTTTATTTGGTCAATCAATTATTTTCACATACTGTAGTTGCAACAATGTGATTAGAATTATTACAAATCATGTCACTGGGGCAACCTATCTGGAGCAGTGGATGTCCTGGGTGCCACCTCCAGCTTCTGAGCTTGGTTGACCAGCTGGAGGTTTTACCTATTGTCCATATTTTAGGTTAGTGGATCAATCAGAGCAGATGGAGCCACCCAGAGAATAGAACATCGGATATACAGTACATGCAGTAAGGTGAGAGTGCTAACCTCTTTCAAGCAGAGCAAATTAGCTGTTCGTCTGTGATATGGTTTTACAGCTTATTAAAAACTGAAAAGCAAAAATTAAGTGTGACAGGTCTATTTCTGAAACCCATATGGAACTCACAAGGAGCACAGTAATTCAGTGTATTTTAATTTAGCATGTCATGTTGCTGTGCACATCTAAAAACGCATGTATGGAGCGAAATGCTTTGTCCAAACGCATCCGTCTGGTGTTTTTTTTGTAGTACAGAGGCTTATACGCAAACACTGGACCACCTTTTTGATCTTCACAGGCCTCAGTCCAGCTCCTCATCTCCAACCCAGCGTGCTCCAATACGCCCTTCGCATTTCTAATGAGCGCGCAGATACAATCCTTTCTGCATCGGGCCCCGACTTATCTCTCTGGCTTTTCCTTTTCCGTATTGTATCCCGCACTCATTTGTGTTTGCCTTTTATCCTGGCCCCAAACAGGAGGAACAAAACACCGCAAAGGGGATGATAATAAGGCGGCGTGCACGTGCAGAGGGGCGTGCACGTGAGCCGGCATTGTTTAGGCGGATGTCAGATGGAAAATTGCCTTCAATAACAGACTCTCCTATTGTTATTGTGTCCTCAGCGCCGCCGTCTCTCTCTCGGTATAATGGTGTTTATTAATATTTATCAGCGGTGATCACTGCTGGCCAGGATTATGGTACCATTCGCTGTTGCTCTTCCAGGCGGCTTGTGTCATTTTCACCGCTTCATTTCTCTGTTGCAGCTTCAGTCTCATTAGGGGTTTGGTAGATGGCTCTGCGCTGCCAGCAAACAATGGCTCTTATTGACAATAAAGTGTGAACAATACGTAGTACTATGGAGTGACCTTATAGTACAGGGACTTGCATTGGTTTTGGCACCCATGGCAAGTTTGAGCTGTAGGAAAATGTGTGATTTATTGCAATTGGATTTATTGGAAATAAAGGTGAAACAACAAAACAACTGGACTTCCATTTAAAGTGGAGATATTATGCATATGAGGCTGAGTGGGTAGGGCTCTTGCCTCACAGACAGATGGTCCATGCAGGGCTTTCTCTGTGCAGTTTGCATGTTCCCCCCATGTCTGAATGGGTTTCCTCCAGGTGCTCCGGTTTCCCCCATCACCCCAAAACATTCACAATACGTTAAAACTTGAACTTAAACTTAAAACTAGCCTGCTGATCCTGAATCTTAGCTTGGCTCCACATCTGAAGCTGAGTCACAGAGCGCTCCTGACGGGTTGCTCCAGTAGCATCGAAGGACGAGACTATTGCTGAGAACAAATTTCCCCAAGGGAATCAATACTTAACCTTAAAAACAGGCTTGAAAACATTCTTGATGGTGCCTGAGTGACACTGATCAGAACTGATCCAATGTTGGATTATAGACTTTAAAAATGGGAAGGACAGCTTTGGGTTTGAACAATTAAGCAATTGTACCCAGAAAGTGCAGATCAAAGCGATGAACCATAGTAGAAGTCAACCTTGAAGAAACGACCAAAGTAAACAGGATTACTCAAAACTGTGTGAATGAAGTTAAAGTATGTTTTTGACGAGGAATGACGTTATAACATGAAAGCTCTAAACAGTGGATTGTGCTTGATATGTATCTTTTAAAGGAAAGGGAATATTATTTGTATAGCGCTTTTCATATGACATAGTCACACCCAAAGCGCTTCACACATGAAAGGGAGGGGGGTTCATTCACTCCATGCTGATGGATTAAGAACCCCCAGTTCACCTCCCATCCAGGGAGCTTCCTCATGGCTCCTTTTGATGTTTATTTGTTACAAGGACAGTGCATATTAACAGTAACTGTAAAATATGCCAGAGTTAGCCAAAAGACTAGTTTCCATCCGTAGTCCTAGGCCAGATGTACTGAAGGAGACTGAACAGATTAGTAAAATGCCTACTAGATATAGATGTGGTTGGTGACATCCCAATGAAGTGACTAAACAATGTCCTTCACATGACTCTCTAGGTGTGCAACAACTCTAAGCTCAGTCCTCCAGGCCTATTGAGGAATACATAGCCTCATTCACCCCTTTTTCATCTTCCTGCCTAAATGTAAGTCCAGTTGTGTTTTAGTGTAGAAGATGACTGAGAATCTACAGTATTATAATAATAATTGACACAACATGTGATTACATGTAGTTGGAGAATTGCAGAAGCTTTAAGTGCGGTAAGAAATGTTCAAGAACAGTTCAAGTAAATGTTTGCAAATGTCCAACCAATATTATACCAGGCAAATATAGAGAGCACTGTAGGGCATGCATACAATTCAGGCTTGGATTGTACAGAAAGGTAAAATGAATGGAGTTGTTTAAGGTGACACAGTTGGGGATTAGAGATAGTTGTTCGCGCAGAGCTTGGTGGCTCGGATTGGAATTGGTCCAGTGTTTTGTTTGACCTGAATTGGAATTGCTTCAGCCGTATGTAAAGCTGTGATGTGCACCGACTGCCAAAAATATTAATATAGGAAGACTTGCTTAATACTACATAATCCTAAGCTTTTAATGACACAAAGCTTGCCACATTTACCTATCAAAATGTTTTCAAAATTAACCTCGATTTTCGCTTTCCACATGATGGTACAGTGGCTCAGGTTCTGTGTTTGGCACCAGGACTGGACCTTTTGTCAGTAAAGTTTCCATTTTCACACATTCATTTTCTTTCTTTCTTCTTTCTTATCTGTGGTTAGTTAGCACCCTCCCAGGCTTCCCTCACCCAAGACACTTCTTCTATCCTCCAAAGTGATCCTGAGTCATACCCAGACCAGCAAAAAAAGTTTGGGAGCCACATATGTATATACAAAGTAGTTTGGCACACAGTTTGACCTTCAGAACATCCACAATCCCGTGAGAAGGTAGATCTATGCTACTTTTTGGACCTGCGTGACTGAAGTTTTAAAAGAAACCCTTTGAGGGCAGTCCTAAAATGCCTTCTTATTGTCTTTTGTGTTTGAGGAGTTGTTTAAGGTGACACAGTGGGGGAGTGGAGCTGTTTATTCCTGCAGAGCTCGCTGGCTCAGATTGGAGCAGGTCCAAGTCTTTGTTTGACCTGAAATCAAATGACTGCAGCAGTATGTAAAGTTGTGATGTGCGTGGACTGCCAAATATCATCTCCGGATAATGGGCTTACTCTGTTTACATTACACTGGAGAAATTAAACCAACTCATTCTGATTAATCAACAACTGCTACACAAGGGCCAGGAGGAGTTTCAGTCGGTGAAACAAATACTGTTATTACTTACCTTAACTGCCCCGTCTGCATTGAAGTCTCAAAAAAGAATATAACCTGGATTATTCAAGTATACTTCAGGGGTTCTCAACTTTTCGGCAAACCATGACCAAACAGAAGAGCATCCCAAGAACTCCTCTGTTAGGTCTGGCTATTTCCACTGTGGAGCTGCATGATACATGTCTAGCTAATCCTGTTCCTCTCCAGTGGGACATATGGTTCGCCTAGAGCAGGGGTGTCCAAACTTTTTTTCATCGAGGGCCGCATATTGAAGTGTATACTACAGGAGGAGGGCTACAGAACGGTGGCCAGACTAGTCAAACATTCAAATGGGTTGATTTAAGGGAGGTCTGAACCTTTCCCCACACCTGTATTTAGTCTGGGAAATACTGAGCAGCCACGTGCATAGGAGCCGATCCTGTGGGTGCTTGCCCTGATCACAAAATGATTCAGTAGGTTTAACCTGTAAATCATAATAGCGGTTTCTTTTGGTCTTCTCTGCTCACACTTCGGTCGGGGTCGCGAGCACGGGTCGCGAGTATTAGACAAATACAAGCACAGCCAAAATACACTCCCCGGGTAGCTCAGTGGACTATAACGTAACTGACCCGTAAGCAGGAGGTCACGAGTTGATTGATTGTTTAAACAGTGCATAAAACCGAATGTATGTGCGTTTTTGGAATAGTTGTCTCCTTTAACAATTTTATAGGCATTAAAGATAAGGTCATCACAAAATTTGCTGAATCAGTGAGTTTTGTTTTCTTTTTTGTGTGTTTAGATCCCACTCAAAGCAAAGTACATGTTATTGGCCTTTAAGTTCCAGCGTATTCCTGCGGACATCTGACTAAAATATTCCACACGGACACTGCATAATGCAATCTGGCTGTCTTTTTTTGGAGAAGACAAAATTAGTCAAATTGAGGTCCAGTATTCTTAATTTGAGTATTTGTCAAGATATTATTGTTTGCAGTGTAGCTTTGTTTAAAAACTGAAGGCAAGTGAATACCGAAAAATGTGGAGATGGACTTTGCTTTCAAAAATGCCATAGACCAAAACATAGCAGTAAACGTAAACATAAACATAGCAGTTTTTTTGTTTAGAGGGGAGTGTGGGAGTGCCTTACTGTCAGTAAAGACCTTCAACCATCCAAGCAAATTTCGACCCCGAAAGCTTCAAAAACTGAATCAAGTTTCTTGAAAAGATTTCAATATTTACATTCTGTATTTTGTCAACAGATATGGTTTCGAGTTATCTTGCCAGATTGTTAGCAATCTTTCTCATCTATAGCAACAGATCCTGCACTGTTTATTAACTTGCTCATCTACCAAAATAAATTACAAACCCATTCTTTAGTAACTGAATATGTGCAGTTTATTTGATTTGTGGATAAGCCTCTGTACAACTCTTAGCCATCTGTTTCCACTCAACACTGCTGCTACTCCCCTGCATCCCTCCGAAGGTGTCCGCTCACAAGTCTCCAGCTCCGCAGTGCACAAAGTGAAGTGTGCGGCGTGTACAAAGTGAACTGGAATGCACAGGGCTCTCTGCCAAATGCGTGTCATTGGACTGCCTTCCTCGCGCTCGGATATTGACAGCGTTTCCGGAAGAAGCTCTGAAGAAACAGATGGCGGTTATCTTAGGGCCACAAGGTAGAATTTCCTTACCTCACCTTTAAAAGAAAGTCAATTTTTTTTATAGTACTCCAGCGACTTGTAAAGATGAATTTGGAGCAGTGTAGTGATAAATACATGCAGCGCTGAGGTGAATTGCTGTCAGAAACTGTCTGGGATGCGGCCCGTTGGGGGTGAAGGGTTTTTGATGAGGTACGGTTCTCGCGCAGACATTTTGATGCATGACGCTGCAAAATGCTACCTACCTCGGAGCGTTTTAATGACTGTAACACTTCCCCCGCGCGCCTTGAGTCCGCCGAGACTTCCCTCGGCGCAGGAGCGGTGACGTTATTGGGGACAAAAGAGGAATCGCTCGGTGTATTAGGGTGTTTGTTTGAGCTGCATTTGCGAAACAGTGAAGCCTATTGTGGACTCCGGCACATGACTGAATGGATTAGCAGTTCGTGACCAGGCTAACTCGAGGTGGATTTGCCGTGTTTTGGAGATTGCGGAGGATAAGGATACGGGAAGTGGGGCGAAGCGATGTCATGGACCTGGAGTGACCCGGAGAAATCTTAGTAAACATTGAGATTCGATGCTGAGCACAGATAACTATGAGGTATTAAGAGAAGGTGCTTTGTGAGGCATATGGAAACACAGTCCAAATTGCTTTGTTATTACTTGTTATTTCACAGTCGGGCATAAAGCAACTATTACCCGTGGATGGTTAAGCCTAGAGGTTATCACTAGGGCCAGCAGTGGTGCATGGGAGATGGATGGATTTCAGGTGATGTCACTGGCCGCCATATTGAGTACCGTCACATAGCAAAAGAAACCCACTAAAATTGTTTACCTTAGCCATTCCCTAACTCGAGGGTGTTGCCTTATACAATGCCTTATACATCCTTATACTGTACACCCCCCCGATGATGAGAATTTACACTTTTTAAAAGAAAATGGAATAGTTTTCCAATGGTTTTTGCTTGCTTTTACACATAAAATACTAGGAAACAGTGACAATAAGGCAAATTTAGATTATATACAAACAAATTCATATACAAACAATATATTTTGATGCGATTGATTTGGAGACAACCTTTGGAGGCCCCTAAACAGATATTGGTTTTGTTTTCACCAGCACTGCATTGAGTCGATGGGGATTTGTCAATACATTATATAAAATAGCCAATAATAAACATTTTAAATTTGGTGCAGTTACGTAGTATTTTGGTGCAGTAATATGTATCTAAATCATTTGCTATGTTAGTTGACCTTGCTTCACATGATCAAATATACATTTTTTATATCTAGATGCCATCTTGGGAACCTCTGTGCTATGCTACACTCCTCAAAAGTCATGTGACCTGTAATAACAAACGTTTTGTAAGATCAGTGTCCACTTTTGCTTGTCTTTGTTTGTCTTTTGTGTGTATTTGATGGCCGACCGTACAGAGTCTGAATAAGGAGTGATTTCTGACAGCAGTTTGTTAAGTGGTTTCTGTGTTTTGAAAAGCGCTGTACAAACCTCTGAACTATATTGGGCAAATTGTAACAAGTCTGTTTTTTGTACGACTTCAGCTCGCTCTAAATAGTTCATCAGCAACATTTTATTGTGATGTGCTACAAAGCAGACCGTCGCACATTTCTGCCATTGCCGAGCATTACATCTTTGCTAAGCGTTTGCCAGACAACAGCCCCTCACTTTCTTATCTCAATGATTCCTGTAAATTGGAATTTGAATATACACAGAGCTTACGAAATGAAAATAGCCACAACAAGTCTTGTTCACAAACCGCTGACCAGGACATTTACCAACACTGCATTTATGAAAGAGAATACATGCATGTTGATCAGCCCGGGTTTATTTTCGTAACGGTGGTGAATGTGTACGTCCTACACGTATGCACATGTTCAAAGACGCATGCTGTAATCATTTATTTATGTTGTATATGGATACGTGCTAACTCTGCAGATTTGGCAGGGAGCCCCGTGTTTGTTCAGGAGCATCCAGAGTTCACCTCGTGTATGCTCTTTGGTTTAGTTTGGAGGAGAGCCATGTTTTCCACAAGGTTAGGCTATGGAGGTATTCTTCTATGTTTTAATTGTGTTTGGGTTTTTGTCACGTGTACCTACAGCTGGAGGATTAGTCTGTTGCAGTGGTGGGAAGTAACAAGGTGATGAATAGTTTGTACTTTTACTTCACTACATTTTAGAGCAGTACGTTCTACTCCACTGCGCTTTTGAACTGGTAAATAAAAGTATGCACAAGCAGAAAAAACCTTGCTGAGGCCATACCGTGTGAATGTAGAGGTAGGAAAGCAAGAAGTCCGAGGCACTCAGTATGTAGAAAAGTAGACTAAAAGTAATTTAGTTACATGGACACAGTTTTTCATAAAAGATTGTATTAACACATTAACACAAATGGGGGGGCCAAATATAGGGCCTTTCCAGATGCACTGCAACACATTTTGAATTATCCTGTGTCCAGCAATACAAGACATGCTCCTATGAGCAGTGGCTTATGAAAGAATAGATTTAGATGAGGACCTGATCTATTTAAATCTCATATTTGGCTGCCTAGTCAACATCCCCATGGAGACGAACTGGAGGCGTCCCCGCTCCCAGTAAGGTTACAAGTCAGGTCTTAGGAGATGTGAGCCACTCACAGCAAAGACACGTGTTTGTTTGTGGTTTTTTTCCAAAATAAAACATACCTTTTATTTTATTTTATTTTATTTTATTTTATTTTATTTTATTTTATTTTATTTTATTTTATTTTATTTTATTTTATTTTATTTTATTTTATTTTATTTTATTTTATTTTATTTATGTTATGCAGTGTATCTTTTAAGTAGAATTTCAATCTGATATGTTTACTTAAGTAGATTTGTTGCTCCAGTGCCTGAATAAGGGAGAACATGGAAATCCCCACTCTTTCTAGCTGATAGTGATGTGGCATTCATGACCGAATCGGCTCTTTTGAATGGCTCTTTTAAGTGAACGGCTCGAACCGGGTCTGATTCATGAAAACAGCCGGATCCTTTTTAGACTGTTTTGATCAAATTTTCTACAGACGAAATTGAACAAACCCTCGAAAACAGCTGAAGCGTAGAGAAAAAACTAAAAATGACGCTAAAAATGACTTAGCAAAGCAGTTGTTGCCTCTTTTACTTAACTGTAGATCAAACTTTTATTTACCTGACACAAATTTCAAAGGAAAAAAATCAATTTGCGCTGTAGATAGTAATTTAAATCAAAAAGTTGTGCTCTCTGAGCAAATAAGGTCTCAGATAATATCGGTTTTCTTGGTGTTTTGAACGGATCCCAAAGATTCGGCTCCCTTTAAAGAGCCATAAATCCCATCATTACTCGCTGAACTGTCAATTTGCCTATCAATGTTTTAGTAAATCACACAACCTTGGAACCATAGAGGAACACAGCAAGGCTATTCACCATTCATTCCACGATTGACAGGTGTAATGACCCGTTCACTATATTTACTGTTGGTTTGGACTAAAACTACAAACACCCACGTGTCCATCATGCCCCCCCCCCCCACACACACTCACAGTGGTCTGGTCCTGACAGATCTGTGCTCTATAATAATTGTATTAGTCCATTCAAGCTTTGATTCAGATTACACAGATTACAATGTTCTGCTCAGATGGTCAGTGGTTTAAAGAGCATCAGCTGGCTCCTGTCACCAACACACACGTCTGGAGCTGTGCAGATGTAATGTTTGAGGACAGATGGGAAATGTGAGTACAAAACACCCAAATGTGGCTCTGGTGTACTACGTCTGGCACCCTGGGCATCATTCCATCAGTCTATTATCCATAAAATCTACTGTATCTACTGACATACTTTGATACATAAAGCATCCATTTACATTGACTATACTGTGTCAGAGGCAGCATGTATGGGAGGTAGTGATGAGATCTATGACTCTTTAATGGCATCTGTTTAATCCATTGAGCCGTTGTATAAGTGGTGCACCATTTGATCAAAATGACTAATGTCTACTAGGGCTGCACGGTATTGAAAGAACAATTTTGCGATAGCGATATTATTGCGATACTTGGATAGCCTGTTGTAATATCTTTTGCAGCAAATTGTGTCAAAAGAAGACTCCAAAAACACTAAATCAGAACCAAACCAAAGGCTAAAAAATTGACTAAATTAGGAAAGTTATAACTAAAACTGAACTTCTGCACATTTATACATTCCATGCATCTTTGGTTTTCGAGAGTGTTGGTCAGGTGGAAGACTTAACCCCATAAACCCAGGACTAAACCAGGTCTAATTAGGGCTAACAAATTTATCGTTATATATCAAGATTTTAGTGCAGCACGATAGAGGATCAGACAATATCGATAATAACAATATACGTGCGTCACTTTTTTATTTGAGTTTCTTAAAAGAACAAGACTTGGTAATATATATTTGCAGCTTGCATTCCCTTTTGAGTTGTACGCGATAACAATGATTGTTTACAATATATCCGGAGGGTGGCGGTAGTGCGCTAAATCAGTCCCCATCCGCCGTTTAGCGCCTACAGAAGGAGAAGAACTATTTCCTGCTTTGCGGACTTTACACAAATCAAATAAAACAAAATACTCACCTTCGGCCAGTGATTTCAATTTTCATTTTTCCGTTTTAGTATCATATTGACATTTTCAAATGTCATTTTGAGTGATTTCATTACATGAAACGAAAAATGTGCATAGCAGACACTTCTGGGTGATTTTGTTTTCAAATTGGAAATTGATTGAATGAACGATACATGGACCTCCACACACTATCGGTTTCACTCATTACGGGTCGGTCCCAAACTAAAACAGGATGAGTCTTCCGCGAAACGGATCGCAGTGGCGTGCACACGCTAACATGCGCTCCCACGTGCACGCTCCCACGTGCACGCGCCCACGTGCACGCTCCCACGTGCACGCGCCCCTGTGCGGGGCTCCCGTGTGGACGCCAGTGCGATCCAGGCTGGACCCACCGGCCACAAAACATGAGCAATAACGTGGAGTTCAATTTACAGCAGTAAGTTTTCATTTAGGCCCCGCCCCCTAGAGCCAAATATCATCTACAGCAGGGGTCACCAACCCTATGCCCGCGGGCACTCGGTCGCCCGTTGGCTCCTTCTCAGTCGCCCGTGGGACTTGTTCTAAAAATAGCCATTCTTCGCCAAAAAAATAAATAAATGCTGCGCCTTATGTAAATTCTGTTGAAAGTTCACATATGCGAATTTTAAGGTGCTAATCTAAAAATATATATATACACATCAAAACATCATTCACGCACCTCGCTCACACACTCACACACACTGCCCCTCCCCTCCGTGCTGCCTCAGCGACTACTATCAACGCACTTAACAGCAGGTTAAGTGAAATCTTTCCTGATGGATTATCGATGCATCTGACTGGTAAGTGTTGTAAAAGTCTGTCTGTCCTGACGCTACATTTATAACTTTCACTTTGTTAGCCGCGTAGGTTCTCCCAGTCCAGGCTAACGCTAAGTAAACACTCATTTCTCTCTGCACGTGGCTCTATGACAGTATGCGCACTTAACTGGGCACTTTTGTTTTGTGAATTAGATGTGAGAAACAAGGCAATTTCATGCATATCAATTACTCACAAATTCACGCATATTAATTAGATGCAAATTGACGATCTTTAGCACATTTTAACATAAGGTCATTGTGAATAATTTTTGTTGTCATAATAGCCACCATAGTCTCAAAAGAAATCTGAGTGAAACAGTAACCAACTAACAAGTCATATTCCATCATCCTTTTCCAATAAGGAATTTAGGAACTTCAATCCAAGTGAGTGGGTCTTGCTATTGATTTTAAACATTGATATTAATATTGATATTAAAAAGAAATATCATCCCTAGTAAATACTCATTATTGACAACAGTAAAAGGAACAGCACCAATGCACCAGAATGTAGGAAATTACACCTGAAACCTAAAAAAAAATCTAGCCAAGGATTAGTTTGTTTTTATTTACAATAATTTATTGTCCCGCCACATAAAAGTCCCTGAAATATGTTTTAAGAAGAAAAAAAACTTTTCAACTTTGTCACTTTGACAATGAAACATAAATACATTCATTTACAGATACTTGTCAAAAAGTGAATACTGTTTTATGTGTGAATATTGTACGATTTTATTGATTTGTTTATTATTATGTTTTGAGCTGGTAGCCCTCGAGCCGTTTGGTGATCTTAAGGTAGCCCTCAGCTTTAAAAAGGTTGGTGACCCCTGATCTACAGCCGGTGAATAACATCATTAAGGCTAAGTGTTTAAAAACACTAAACCCAAGAAACTAAATCTTTAATAGTATTTATTTATCATACATTTTGGTTTACAGTTGTACTTTACCTTAATAATGTCTGGAATCTGAATGTGCTAAACTTGATTTGGAAATAAATCAGGTTCATGGCTCTGATCAGTGGAACAGACGGTTATATCGTATATCACCATTCAGCCCCAAAAAAAACAGGTTTAGACTTGGTTTAGTCCTGGGGTTATGGGCTTAGTCGTGGTTTAGTTCTGGGTTTATGGGCTTAGTCGTGGTTTAGACCTGTGGTTATGGGCCTGGTTTAGTCCTCGTGGGTTTATGGAGTTAAGCGAATTTGCGATATTTTGGGGCTTCTTGCGATACAGATATTGCATTACCTAATATTGCGATACGATATTTTTTGCAATATATTATGTAGCCCTAATGTCTACAATGAAAATGGATTTCATCTTTGAATATTTATGCAATTTATGTATAACTTTGGGCTACAATTAGTAATAAAAGAGGCATCAACTGCTTTGCCAAGTCATTTTTAGTGTATTTCACTCATAATTTTCCCTCTGCTGTTTTCTAGCGTTTGATCAGTTACCTCTCGATTAAAAAAACAGACAATAAAAAGATCCGGCTTACAAATGAGATCCGATTCGGCTGATTTGGTCATGAACTGGGTGGTTTTCCTCTGGGTGTGGATTGCGTTGTGCACAGAAAAGCTGCTACACAGTTAAAACTGCCTAGCATGAACAAAACAATATTACAAAATTGCACATTTAACTTCTGCTTCATTGCGTTTACCCATTGTCAACACTTGCAGCCTGGATGTGCCCATGTGGAATCATTGCAGTCTGTCCCTGTGTGCCACATTAACCTGTACGGACAACTAACCTCCACCGCTCTCCCCTCCTCTCCACATTCTCTATGGACCTCCCATCCCCGGTCTGCTGTGGCTTTGCGATTTCCCCTCTCCAACCCGGAATTATGACCCAGAAAAGTTCCCCGGTGGGAGGCTCGGCGGCTGGCAGGGGTAAACACGCTTAAATGACTCCCACATTTTGGATCACAACTGTGGCACTTAAAGCTGTACATGTCTACCATCGAGGCTGCCTTGGCCATTACGCTCTACTATTAAAGCAATTATCCCGAAAGAGTGTTTCAAGGTGTTTTAAAATATACCGAGTGTGACCAATATTAGAGCTGATGAGGCTTTGTGCAAATATGTGCCAGTGTTAACTCAAGAGTGGTAAATGAACAGAATATTGAACCAGTCTGGCATGGAAGTAGTTTGTGATTCATTTAGTGAGAACAAAAAACAGGGTTTTGTCGTGGGAACATACATTTTAAATGATTTCGGATTAGAATATTTAAGTTGTCATGAGATTTGGGTCATGAGTGAAAGCCAAGATCGCAGATACAAGCGGTTGAAATGAGTTTCCTCCGCAGGGTGGCTGGGCGCACCCTTAGAGATGGAGTGAGGAGCTCAGTCACCCGGGAGGAGCTCAGAGTAGAGTTGGTGCTCCTGAGCCAGCTGAGGTGGCTTGGGCATCTGTTTCGGATGCCTTCCTGGAGAGGTGTTCCGGGCTCGTCCCACTGGGAAGAGCTGGAGGAGGTGTGCGTGGTGTGGTTAAACTTTTGACCCGTTCAAATCGATGCTAAATGTTTGACCTTTTAAGTGTTGATTTCACTTTTGCAACACTTACTGTAGCTGTTAGACCCTATGTGTTTCCTTTTGTTTCCTGTTGCATAGCTCAATGGCTACAACACAAGGAGCGAGGCAGCAAGACTTCCTGTTAGATGCATCTGTTAGAAAGAATAGCACAAACATGTTCAGAAAATGGGCTAAGGGTCATGATGCTTAAGGCAAGGGGATGTTTTTTTTCCCACTACAAGCAACCTTCTTTGTATATATAGTATGGTTGAGTGATTCTGTCTTCGGGGGTCTGACACCTGCAACGCTATTGTCACAGACTTCTCATTTCAATTTTTTCCAACCACAGTGGATCGGGAAGTCTGGGTATCTCTGCTCAGGCTGTTGCCTCAGCGACCCGGCCCTGGATAAAGCGGAAGAATATGCATGGATATTTAAACCCAGGGACTCCCTGGCCCAATGGGACCTTCCTGATGAAACAATAAAGTAATAAATAAGCATTTAATAGAATGTGCATTGAGTCCAATGACAAGTTAGCTCTGTGGAGCATACTATGTTGCGTGCTAGATGTTCTCCTGCTCCTCTTGGTCAGTTCATGCTTGTAAATGAGCGTTCTCAAACATGCACACACTTTTAAATAAAGGTCAAATTAAACATATAAATGAAATAAGCAGCAGTATCTACTCTGTGATTGGGGGTGAGCATTGTTGGGCACAAGGACACTTTATCTGTTCACCTCAGGACAGTGGCTTTATCTACTGTCCTGATAAAGGACATTAGAGGTAGAGGTCCAATATTGTATTGGACCTCTACAATATTTATCACAAATTATGATGGATTGGATGGAAAATTGTGAAGTAACTTTCAGTGTCTATACAAATTCTATATGCATTATTCAATGCAACATTTTTTGACAGATGAGCAATGTCAGACCTATAAAGCCTTGAATGCAGTTGGCTGTGATATCAAACCCCATCAAATGTCACTAAGATTTCAAATTTGCAAATGTGAATATGCTATATTCAACTTTTCAATTTTGCCATAATTGTTAAACGACTGTTCGTTTAGATATGGACCTGGACAAGTTGGGCTGGTTTGAATCCTTGCTGATTTCACACTAAATGTGCTCACTGTGCCCAGCTGCCTCCTGAGCATCTAAACCAAAGCGGTCGTGACGTCTCATGCCGTCTTCGTTGTTTTTTTGGATGCTGAGTCTTGCAGCTTCTCTGTGAGCTGGCGGCTGTGGGGAAGGCACTCCGACATTTGAGCATCTGCTGTTTTGGCTCGGCTGAAGCGGCAAGTATTAAGTTGGAGATGGAGGGAAGCCTGGCAGCCAGCAGATCGGTGTGTGCTCTGTGTGTGCTGGAGGAACTGAAGGCTGCAGGGTGCTGAGAGAGGAGCGGGGCAGGTCAGAGGAGACAGAAGATCAGCATTCACAACACATACTGAGAGCTTTTTCATGCTGTTTCTATACCCCTTATAACACTTTCCAATCTGGTCAGTGGAGGAGAAAGAATATGTTATGTTAAACAGCTTCAAAATTCAGCGGAATCTAACTTTATGTAATATACTTGTATCAACTGCACAATATCAACAAATTATAGCCACCATATAGCACACACTTAATGTATTGTTAACAGCTTCAAGCTATGCTACGAGGCTAAAAGCTTAATTTAACCTTGCTTTTGTCCTGATTTAGTAACTCCATTTGATGGAAGACAACGCACTTAATTTTTTTTAAATGTCATGGTTCACAATATTCAACAGTTATTGCACTGTGCTTGTACATTTTCTCTCATACAAGATAACTTATATGGCCATTCTTGATGACTCTGCACAGCTATAGAGCTCCCAAAGTATTTATTTAGCACCACAGAGTCACGTTTCAGGTGTATTAGCCCTTCATAAGATGTCTGATGAAGGGCTAACAGGCCCATAACGTTAAGGAGTCTGTCATCCTTCACTTATGCAACTTTGAATTCTTGCACGCTACTAAACTTGTTCGGAATGTGTGTGTCTGCCTGGCCCTCTTATATGGCCATTCTCTCAGTCTTTAAAAGCAGTAATGTTTCAAACCACGTGCTGTTGAACTTGTTTCTTTTGAGAAAGGACTCTTGTCATAAAATATTTTGAATATGGTGTTAAAATAAATATTATGTTTCGTAGACAATGAAGAAATCATTTTGTACCTCTCGTAATGAGAGCTAAGGATATAGTAGTGAATTGGTGCCTAATTGATTAAAAATACAATTATGTTAGTGTTTGGTAGCTGTCTCTACAAGGGTCTTGTGTGGAACAGGCTCTGATACCATAACTCAAAGAACGTAAACTAAACTAAACAGTACAGCGACATACATGGTTCCAGCCTAATGTGGTGAAGCAGGAATGACATCCCACTCCACTGTGACGGGGTGAACCTTTAAAGGCTATTTTAACAGTCCCTTGTTGGCTGTCAGTGCTGTGTCCTCTAACTAGACCTCTGTTAATGCTTTCCAAAGGTCTTTTTATCGGACTGATTTATGATGTGTATAACTGGATGATTGATTGTCATACTGAAGCCATGTATCTTTAGCACAGGGCTGGAGTGCAGATGTGCGCCTGCAGTTGCCTTGTCATTACTGTACTGATTTTTGTTTAGAAAGGACATATGAAGTACAAGTGGTGATCACTTTGTTCAATTCAGGAAGGTAAGGGAACATAGTACACTTTTCAGAGCAGATTTCGGCAGAAAAGTATCGCAGATTTGTGAATTCTAAGCATGTAGTAGTTTGGTGTAGAATGTACTGTATGTCTTAGAGCAAAAGTGGAAGAGTCAAGTAGAGAAACATATGCACATGGACACGGCTGTGGACCAGCATAATATTGAACTGCAGGCTGTGTAAGATGCAATTCAGCAGTCCGAGCAGGCACAAACCGTATGCAGATACAGAGCAGATGGTATAAACTATAATACTCAAAATAAATTGCACACAAATTGCGTATTTACATTACTTTGAGCACCAGACTTCTGCTATGCATATTAGAAACACATCAGCCTTACTTTAACAGTATAGTCACATTATATGGATAAAGTCTAATGTTGAAGTTTATTTTTCCCCATTTTCTATACTTGGTTCGACAAGTCAATGGCAATTGACCTTTAGTCTATTTATTTATTTGGTCAGGGACAATGCACAAATGACATTAGTCTATGACAAGAAGAGATGCCATGTGCAGGTTATAGCAAAAAAATGCTAATTTCCAGCCGTAGTCCCTGGGCAGGTTGATGTTACATGTAAAAAATACATAAAACTATAAAAGTTCATACATAAAACTATAAAAGTTCATAAATATAGAAACAATCATTATTTCAATCACATCTTTAAAATCAGTCCCACTTCAGGAAACTCACAAACATTCACTGAACTATTCATACAATATCACAGTCACTCAGTGCAGACAGGTTTGTTTCACAATAGACACAATCTCTTTTAGGTTCTGCCACTAGTTCAAAAAAGTTCTTGACACATAAGTATACAAGTGCAATATCGGCATCATTTCTTCCAGATCAAGGAAGAAGTAGATACAATATGGAGTGGAGAGCTGCACTGGTCTCCACTGTGCCATTCTTCAAGAGTAGAGCTGGGTATCCATTTGTATTTCCCAAAGACATTCTCAGAAGAACTGCTGGAAATAGTAGAAAGTAACTCATAATGCATTTGTACATATGTGAATATTTACATTAAGTGTAGTATAATGTAGTGTGGCTCCAGAGTCTCCATAAGGCCGCAGAAACCGTTATTTTTGGACGTATGTCCTTGCAGATGTATGTAGCGATAGCCTCCATTATTTTCTGGGAGTTTGCTGGTGACTTGCATTGAAATGCCTTCGTTTCGGAGCTTTGTTGTTTTCCACAATATTTCACCATCACGTAGCAAATCTTGCATACAGTTTTGCTCTTACCCAGTTCATTGCTGTCTTTGTGCTTTTTATATTCAAAATATTTCATCTCAACACTGGCACATATTTGCACAAAGCCTCATCAGCTTTGACATATCAAGTTCTTTCTTCTTCAAGTTTGTTGGCGGTGCTTTCAATGCTTCCGCCATGTTGTTTTGTTACTCTACTTGCGTAGTAGCAAGATCTCACGTCATGCGAGAAGTCACGGCATAATGCGAAAGACGTATTAAAAGGATCAATTTAAGAGTTTTTTAAAGAGGATACTCACTCTATGACTAGTGTTTTTGACCGTGCATCGATTAAAAATTAAAAATGACCTTTTGGGCTGCGATTTATGATTTTCTTCATGACAAGTGATTGTTTGTCACAGGCGGATGAAATCGGTTCACAAGGTAGGACATAGAAACCAGACTAAAAGGGCTGATTCACCAACCGCAACTTGTTGAACCTAGTTTACATGAATGATTAGATAATAACCGTTTGGGGGCGGGCTTTTGCAAAGGTTAATTGCTAAACCATTGGAGCTGTGATGTATCTACACTAATTAGTGTCAAGGGAGAATGAGCCGGTACTTGAATCCTCAGCCACCCCACCCAGAGGTTCTATGGCAAAATATGAATATATAGTCAAAATTAAGTTTAATGAAATGTTCTTATTTCTAACAGAAGTAAAGTATTCAGTTTAAAGCTTTAAAGCCTTGGTTCTGCCGTGGGCCCACCCTGAACTAAGTTGGGTCACCCCAGTGACAAAGGTCTGGACACGCATCTGTATAAAAGCCTTGTTTGAGGTTGCATTAACCACAGTGCATTACATCACTGTGCTTCATGACAAGAGATTAGATGGGCCTATCCACAAAGGCACCCTTCAAATTTCATAACAATAACCCCTTGCTGTTGTTTCTTTGTCCCTACCTACTCCATCATCTCTCTTACATCCACAGTTGAGTGCACGAGAGCTTGTTGTATCCGCGCTGGTCTCCGCAGTGATTGGCTCGGCCTGTCAGGCAGATGTTCCTATCCCCGGTGTCTCTCTGTATCCTGTCACCCTTTCCTCGTCTCACTTCATCTTCTGTACCCTCCTCATCCCTCCCCCGCGCACCCACAGCCACGCACCAACACATCCACTCATTAACAACCAATTAGAGCGCACAGATTGGCTCGCCGGGGGAATCTAAAGGCCAACCAGAGCTGTTCTCCCGCTTCCAGAGCCAAGTCACAACAATTACCTGGACCTTCTCCAGATCACACAGAGGGCTGGGCAGCAGAAAGGTTTTGTGCGGGCTGTCGGCGTTCTGTGCACAACCATGGGACCTCCTTTGTCGACTGGAGAAGATTCCTGTCGCCAGCAAGTCGCTAGGGGTGGGGCAGCATGTTCATACAGGGACAGGGGGAAATGCGCTCATGTATATTCCCTATGATTCTTGCCAAAGTGTCGTATTGCGTTAGGGCTATGTGCTTGTTTTCAAGCCGGCTATACTCCATAAGTAACAAGTAGTATTGATGCAAGGGGGTTGGAAGGCTCAGTAAACATGAATGGCTAATTAAGTTGTTACAAGAGAGGGTGAGATGACTGGAGGATTCATAATGTGCGTACACTTAAAGGCCCCCAGGGTTCAAGTATGTGTAAGAGCCAATGTGACATGTTTTGATATGCACTTACCAGGAAGAGGAAAAATAACCTCAGTATTATTAAAGCAGAGATTAAAGTCGACTCAACATTCACAACGATTTTCAGAACACCTCTTCCCATGTGTCATCACATTTCAAGATAATTTGAGCTGTCGAACAAAGCCAACTGTCCAAAAAACATTGAGAAACAAAGCTATTCGTGTTGTTAAGTTGTGGAATTTTCATGAAACCTTCAGGATTATGTTGATCTTGATACCTTCTAAACCGTCTAGACCAAGGTGTTGTCCTCTGTTGATCTCAGACCAGTTCCGATTACTTCCGTCTGTACTAATGAACTCCATACATGTGTTTTTTTTTTTAACTCGTGCTGTTTATTGCATCACTTCTGTGTTATACAGTTGCTCTCTAGTGTTATCTCTGTCACCTGGGACTAATGCATTAGATACTGCACACAAACACATAAACACTTCTCTCCTCACACCATCTCACACGCACACCTCCGTGCCAGCTCCTCGCGGGACCCGAGCTGTTTACGCCGCTACCAGGTGACTCTCTGGGGACAGTGTTCACAACATCTCTGCCTCCGTGTTTACTTCCGTACCTGTCAACCCCCACTTCTCACAGCGACTCTTCGCTCCAGCTTACGTGGCGGCGCTTCAATCACGACCAAAAATAGACGTGACAATAACATATGCAGATCGGGAAAGGTGAGGATCGTTGAGCAGAGAAAAGGTTTGCGAACAATATCGGAGCGCTAATCTTTTCACCAGGCTTATGCCACTGATTGGTGGAGGACTATAAGCTACAAACTAATCATGTAATCTAATCCAATCTAATGCTTAACACTAATATGCTAATATGCTGTACATAGGGGCAACAGTGGCGCAAATGATAGAGTAGGTTGTCTGGTGACCGGACAGTTGGCGGTTTGAATATCCTTGGGTAAGTCTAGGGCTGGGTACCTTTCATGTTTTTTTTTCGATACTAGTACTTTAACGATACTTGGTTTACGATACCGATACCTGAACGATACCCTTTTCGATACCTATACTAAATTATTGGTCATCTACACAAAAAAGTAAATATCTAGAAGTTTAAATGACCCAAATTCATCATATTTATCTAAATTTGAGCTGTTTTAGTGGCTCATTTGACCTAATTCTAACCACTTGTTTTGACTTGCTTCTATAGATTTCTACTTAGTTCCTTTTTTATTTAAATTAATTTACCAATGGGGTAAGAAAATTGGTCTTTGGGCAGTTTTATTTCCCTAATTCAAGTGAGATTACCTTAGAATCAGTAAAAATTGTCATGAAATAAACCAAATAATCTAGATGACAGTAGTAAATGTGCCTAATCTAGTCAAAACTGCTCTAAATAAGACTAATATTCTCAAATCGAGTCATTTATCCTCGTGCTTGATTTTAGTTTTGTTGTAGAACCATAAAACAGAACAATAATGATCATTTATTCAATTAAATACCGTTTCTTTTAGTGTTTTTATCATTTATTTGAGCTGAAACACCTGAGCCCTTTATTTACTGCAGTCTCAGATCCACCAGGAAGACAAATTTGCTTTCTAACGGTAAACATTTTTTCGGTACC
>OMNZ01125401.1:4511-21218 GCA_900303255.1 Lesueurigobius sanzi
TCGGTGCCTAGTGGCTGGAGCTGATGTGCTGCTCCCGACGCAGACGGCTCCTCTGATGGTGCTTCCTTACCTGGTTCATCTGTACTCAGCCTGACTTATTGTCTTTTTTTCTTATATTACGCACAATATTTTATTTAAACTAATGGTGTGTCCATGTGTGTGTGTGTGTGTGTGTGTGTGTGTGCGCGTGTGTGTGTGTGTGCGTGTGTGCGTGTTTGTGTGTGTATGTGCGCGTGTGTTTGGATGGGTGTCTGAACACTGAGGTGAATGCACTTGTAAATATATGTGGGGGGTAGGAGTTGGGTGTGTAAATTGATGTTTCTGTTTTTAATGTGTTTTTAATCTGTAAAGCACTTTGAGTTGCATCTTTGTAGGAAAAGCGCTTTATAAATAAACTTTGATTGATTGATTGAACACTAAGACCATTCTTGGCCTACTGTGCCACTGGAGAAGGGCCAGGGAAATTTGCCTGTTAATGCATTGCATTAAAATGGTAAGATTATTGCGTTTCCTTGCCCTAAACCTAAACACCTGCTCCTTTGAAATGACGAGGCGGGTGATCTGCGCCGAGCGGTGCGCTGCTGTAGAGACATGGCAAAGCAAACCTCGCTGTGTGTCCCCTTCATGAACACGTATATCTCCATGTGTGTCCATGTGTGCTCAGCTGCTCCTGCAAGAGAAAGCCACATGAGCACCATGCTTTATGAATGAAAGTGTCTCTCCACGGCAGACCTCTGATGGACTAGTCTACGGGACATGCAGGTATACACTGCATAACCACTAAAGCCTGCAGAACTGCTCGCGAGCCCCACTTTGAGAACCACTGATCAGTGTAGCCTAATACAGCCTAAATGAAGACAGCTTTACATTCTTTTGATTTGCATTTCAGATGTTTCTCCTGAACAAACTTCATGAAGTCTAGTGTTTTCTCTGCACAGAGCAGTCAGGCTCAGGCTGAAGGCACAGAATGAGTCTTGAATGATGCAGAGGTGGAGCTAGGAGGAGACTCAAGGGGCTTGGGCGCATGAAAAAAAAACTGATCCAATAGCCTTTTTTAAAAAGGTTTCATTCTCCCAGCAGCTCATCCATTTGTCATACCATAAATAGGGCAGGCTAATGAAATAAACAAACTAAAAACAATTAAACTACAAATAATTATACATCCAGCTTGATGAAATATGATTTTAATTGTTCCATAGACATAACAAGCTATTATATGAAATGGAGAAACAAAATATTACTTTAGCAAATGAGTTGTGGTTATGAAACATTAAGAAAAACAATGTTTGATCCGTACCAATTAGATGGATGTAAGTATGATCTCCACAAAGAGAGAGACACAAAATAGCCAATAAAACATGAGCGAAAAGATAATGGGGAGGGGGTCTCTGTGCCAATCACTCGGCACTTGACAATTACAAAGAGCAGTGGGCTGCAGGTAATCACCATTGATCAGTGCACGAGCAAACACACACACAGGCTACTGGCATTGATCCTGCAGCCTCAGCCTCTGCAGAAGACGCTTTATGTTACAAGAAGACACATTACAATGGAGGCTCTCAAAGCAAACACAGCAGCAACAAAAGTAAATATGTTGACAGAATTGAAAGGAAAGAAAAGTAGGGCTATTATTAAAATATTACATATGTCATAAACCTGTTGAACAACAATGTGATAGCATGTTCCCTTTGGTGCAGTCAAAAGTATGTGTGATGCATAAACAGAGGAATCTCTCCACCAGTTGAAGGGTCCTAGATTAAATATTTATAGAACTGAAATTACATTTGCTCAAGTAAATGGAAATGTAAGATGTTTTTTTTCTAGTATTGATTACAAGGTTGGTAGAAATCTCACTTTCAATAAGCCCTGTATCTGCAGTACGACAAGAAAGAATAAGGTTAATGTGAACGTTATTGTCTCCGTAGAGAAATTTGTCCTCTGCATTTGACCCATCCTTCGATGGCGCTGGAGTAATCTGTCAGGAGCAGTGCAGCGCCCGGGGACCCATGTCCAGATGTGGCTCATGGTCAGAATCACCTGCAGGAGGATTTAACCTGATGTGAAGGGGGAAACCGGAGCACCCAGAGGAAACCCATCTAGACACGGGGAGAAACATGCAAACTACACACAGAAAGGCCACAAGGGCTGGGAATCGAACCCAGGACCTTCATGCTGTGAGGCAAGAGCGCTAACTGCTCAGCCTTCATGCCGCCAGTGATATGATTTCATTGATTTTGGGTTTGATGCCTTTAGAGCAAGAGTGGAGTCGGTGATATAATCATGTTACAAAACTTACAAAACTACAGTATATACAGTATTGCCACCTACAAAAACATGAATGTGCAAATGTCTTTATGTTCGTGCAATAAAATGAATTAGTCATTTGTTTTAACATTTGATAGACACATTCCAGCTAGGCATATCCCTAAGCCCATTCCAGGGAGCTGTTTTAGCAGATGCAGCCACTCTATGATCTTTAGGCCAAGACCTGCAGATTGGGTTGTTCCCCTCCATCATGGGCTACAAGCCTGAAAGATTAGTCTGTCCAGGTCCACTGTCTGTCCACGAGGTAACACAGGTAAGCGAGGCAGGATTCACCATTTGATGGCCAACAGCCTCTTCCAGGACAAAACTGTTTTTTTCCTTGTTTTTTTGTATTCTCAAGCTCAGAAAGTTGCTCAATCTG
Source organism: Lesueurigobius sanzi (assembly GCA_900303255.1). Classification (NCBI taxonomy): domain Eukaryota; kingdom Metazoa; phylum Chordata; class Actinopteri; order Gobiiformes; family Gobiidae; genus Lesueurigobius; species Lesueurigobius sanzi. The sequence goes on from OMNZ01125401.1 coordinate 7,198, forward strand.
GCCAAAAAAATGTGAAAAACAACAGCAAAAAACAATGTGAAAATCACAACTGGTGCAGTTATTGATGAAGAAAAGTTTCTAGGTGTTGTTTAGATGAGAAATTAATACTATTGTTAATCAATCAATCAATGGTTACTAATAATAATGATGTAATGGTGTAGCTCCTCACATTATGCTATATTGCTCAATGATTCTCCCATGTTTGAGTTATTGCACTGAAGTCTGGGGTAATACATACATACATACATACATACATACTGCAATTTCTGTTGCAAAAAAGAGCCATTTGAGAGAGAGCACACCAACAACTTGTTTATTGCAACTAGAGGAGATTTACTCATGTGGAAAGCTAAACTAAAAACGTTTCCAAATGGTGTGCAAAATGTATTTTTGGACATTGAAGAAACTTAAGTCGATGTCATGTAAAAAATATGCTACATATGAAGGCATGAAACCGGCAAACTGAAAATCCTGATAAACAAAACAAAATGATCCCCTTTCTATCAAAAGCTGTCTTGTAAGCAAAGACTGGAAGGGCAGTCACCTGGAGAAGAGTTGTGTTGGAGGAGCTCAAACCTTAAGTCCGTGTCATCCCTCCTGTCTTTCCTGTTTCCTGTCCTCCTGCTGTCTTTTGCGCCGTCTAAAGCTCAAGCGCCCCCAAAATATCTTTAAAAATGTCAAGTGAGACGGAGAAAGCTGTCATTTGGAGATGATCAGATCTGCCCCCCTGCCTTTGGGCTGTGTCTCTGTGTGCACCCAGAGCGTGTGGACTGGCCCTGCATGTGCTGTCTGCTGCATCGGGGGCCGTTGCTGACAGAGTGTCTGCCCATTTTGTTGTTTTTTTTTTTAACGAGATCTGAAATAATAGGAGTTACGGAAATCAGATTTGGCGTTGTTACTAAATTTCAAAATAGTGTCAAGTATCGTGGGGCATAAAAGTATTTAGTCAGCCACCAATTGTGCAAGTTCTCTGAGAGGCTTGTCATTTTCATCGTAGGTACACTTCAACCATGAGAGACAACATGGTGGCAAGATTTCTGGCTCTCACAGACCTGTAACTTCTTCTTTAAAGACCAACTAACCCCCTGTTCCAAAGTTTACTCCGCCCATACACCAAATTCAAAAACTGCTGTGAAAGGGGCGTGCCTGTAGGCTTCTGCGGGGGCGGAGCCGCTTATATCCCCCACAGCGGCAGAGCTGCTAACATCACATCAGTTCTGTGGCGTCACATCGCCGGTTGAACCAATAAGGTGACAGACTCTAAAAGTCAAATCCCATATAATTTTACCCTCAAGAGGGCGCCACACAGACGGTTTTAAGCACAAAAGTTAGATTTCTACAAATGTGCACTAAAATGTCAAAGTAATTATGGAGACATGTAGCAACACTATTAGACACCCATTTATACAGTTAATCAGCAAAAAAAAGTTGATTTGGTGTTTAGTTGTTCTTTAACAGGCTCCTCTGTCCTCCACTCTTTACCTGTATAAAAGGCACCTGTTTGAACTTGTTATCAGTATAAAAGACACATGTCCACAACCTCAAACAGTCACACTCCAAACTCCACTATGGCCAAGACCAAAGAGCTGTCAAAGGACACCAGAAACAAAATTGTAGACCTGCACCAGGCTGGGAAGACTGAATCTGCAATAGGTAAGCAGCTTGGTGTGAAGAAATCAACTGTCGGAGCAAATATTACAAAATGGAAGACATACAGTACAAGACCTAATCTCCCTCGAATCTGGGGCTCCACACAAGATCTCACCCCGTGGGGTCAAAATGATCACAAGAACGGTGAGCAAAAATCCCAGAACCACACGGGGGACCTAGTGAATGACCTTCAGAGAGCTGCGACCAAAGTAACAAAGGCTACCATCAGTAACACACTACGCCGCCAGGGACTCAAATCCTACAGTGCCAGACATGTCCCCTGCTTAAGCCAGTACATGTCCAGGCATGTCTGAAGTTTGCTAGAGAGCATTTATATGTATATATTGTATATCTTCAGGTGCAAAGAGGAAGATTCATGCTCCGTGCGTTGCTGTTATGGGCCATGTACAGGAGCATCAAAAGTGAATCAAGGACACCATTCCTCTCTGAACTGTACAGCACCACAGAGAAAGAAATACTATGGCACAATGTTTGCTTCATATGATTTAAAACCAGGACTGAAAGGTCAATTACACAAGTAGGATTTGTTTTTATTTGAGAAATGTTGACGCGTCACTTGGCCGCACTTTTACTGGCCATCAAATCTGTGAGTGGTTTATACAAGTAATATTTTAGTTGCTCTTACTTTGTGGAACAAGGAAATCTACATGACATAGTCGCAGATTGCTATATTTTTGGGTTAATGCCATATATTGTACTGGAAATGCCACATGATGGTTTTCTTTATGTAAACACCAGAATTGTCCATGTGTTTAAAGCTTTTCTGATTCAGCTAGTCTGGTAGAAAAAGGTAATCTTAAATCCTCATTCAAAATATAGACATCAGCTTCACACAGGACACATTGATGGAGGAGGGGGGCGGTATCTCCACATAGCTGTAATTCCTATAAACGCGCTCCCACACACTCAGAGCGCCAGTGCAAACACAAACAAACCCCACACAGAGTGCTCTGTAGTGGCTCTCGCAGCAGGGCAGGTCCTATCACGAACCCTCTTAAGAAACCATTTCAGGCACTGTTTACTTCCCTGGCGTAACTACGGGTCATTTAACTCACTCCCTAATTCAGGGAAGTCCCCCCCTTTTAAATGTGATAATGAAACAGGAGTAGAGGACTCTACAGATCCTTAGACCATATCCCACGCACTTTATTCATTGGATCCTTTGGTGCATTCAGTGAAACATTTCCTTTTAAAAACAGCATATTTTTCCAGATGCCCAATTCAATTCATGTAAATATTGGTAAAAACCAAGGAGCAATTTAGTATTTTTCACATCCTTTGCCTCTGCCCACGCCTCAACAATTCACAAAATTGTTATCTACGTCTCCAGTAAATGGGCGTTAGGAGGGTTTGCACAGGGTAATCTGCGTGCACACAGGCAAAGAGAGGCCTGGGTTGTCCTCTCTTTTGTTAAACCCACTCAGCAGAACCTATATGAATAGCTGAGATCTAACGTGGCCCACAAAACGCTGCACAAAGACCAAATACAGCCAGCGTAGATCAAGCCTGGCATGGACACATTTTTTAAACAAATATTTGAAATGAATGTGTTTTCTTCAGTAAGTCTTTGTGGTTGCAAATATACAGTTCCACAAAATTCCAGGGCTCCAGACTCACACCCATTTGGGGCTTGTGCGCTTACAGTGTTATACTGTAGTTTGCACTGGTGCGAGCAGTGGGGCCCTCATAATTCAAGTTAAGCTGGACACACACTACAGGATTTTTAGCCAGATTTTTAGTCTTAGGAGGAGTGGCTCAATATAAACTTTCTCTCGTGGCATGATCTGTGGTGGGACTCCTCATGTGTGCCATGTCTGTCCTTAAGAGTGTGTGGTCTGTGCACAGATTTTTAGTCTCAGAAGATTTAAAATCCTGTAGTGTGTGGCCACCTTTACAGCTTAGGGTAGTTAATATTCTTGTTTATATCTATGGTAGACTAAAAGTATATAATAATCATGTTGACATATTTTGACTATGCCAAATGTATAGTTAGGGAAGATGAACTAAAATATTTCCCGGTGCAACCACTGGCTGGCACATAGGGGCAACTAGGGCTGTTGTTACACAGGTTGGTTGCCACATTACTTATTATAGCCACTCTAGATGGTGCTGTATTTTGGTGCTGATAGGTGTCTTGGCATTCTTCTTCTCTTGCAATAATCCTTTTCCAAAGTAGATAGAAGACATGAGTTGAGGATGCATTTTGAAATGTGTATGCCTTTTCCCAGACTTGGCTATTTTTGCAATCAGAGCTTATGTGTGTCATGAATAGGGCTGGATACCGTTTTTTTGTTTCCATCACTTACCTATATATCTATACTAAATTATTTGTCATCTAGAATCAAATAATAGGTCATTTATTCCATAAAAGACTACTTCTTTTCATTTTTGTATCATTTATTTGAGCTGAAACAACCAAGTAACTTTCTTTTGTGCATCTCAGGAATATTGGTATTATTTAACAGTACTCAGGCCTGTATGAATAAATTTGACTTAAAAGCCATCCGATAGCTTGCGGCTGTACAGCTTTTCTCCTCCAGAGTCATGACGGGAGCGGCCTACTGTATATGTTTTCATGATCATATTCATTTTGACATTAGCTTTAGGAGAGGCCATATTTTCAGGCGTTGGGTGAATTCTTACATGTTCCATGTCATCATAAATCACAGTTACTTCAGTGGGTGGAACACATCAGGCATTTATTTGTTTTTGAGTATTTTATGTGTAATTTATATTATATTTTGTCTTTTTATGAGCATGTGCTGTACCGGAAACAAATCCCACCAATGGCCATTAATAAATGATTCTGATTCTTTCCCCTCAAATTGAAGTTAACATTAAGGCAACAACAAACAATAGAGGCAACCGAGCCCACACATTGTGACATTGGTTGATAACTATTTATTTAAAGTGAATAAAGCTTTAAATAAATAGTATATACAGCTTTTAATCAACAATTCAATCCAAACTAGGATGTATTAATCAGGTAATAGGTAATAATAACAACTATTCATTACAATGTAGTTATTACAAGATCTAAAAAAAAACAAGGCCACTTAAGCCAAGGGTTTAAACTTTAGTAGGATGGATGTATCTGTGGATCTTGTAATAAGTTCTGTTGATGAGTAGTAGACTTTAGGGCAGGGGTAGGCAACATCAGGCCCGGGGGCTAAATCCGGCCCTCCAGCATGTATCCTCTGGCCCCTCAGATGGTTTGAGAAATATGACTCCATTAAACCCTCTGAGGTCTTGGGCCTTTTTATTTTTCACCTGGTATTCTTTTTTTGCTTCTGAAACACCTCCTCATGGTGCACCATCAAGTGCTTGGACTCTTTATTTTCATAACAAATTTAACTAGTATCATCTGAATGCTGTAGTAGAGTCATATCAATGAATTAATCATGATAGAAGCAGAAAAAACACCAAAAAATTAGGCGAAAATTGAATTTCTCACCTCACTCTTTCCCTATATAAAACATTAATGTCTATGGCTGTGGACATTAGAACATGTTTTGTGGGTTAGACCTGGCCCAGGAGATGGAAGATAAAGGCTGTAGTTACTGTAGAAATGTTTATTTTTGACAAAAATAACAAAAAAATGCAGGCGCTCATAGCACTTTTTTGATTATTATTCCACTAAAATATGCTTCTGCAAACATAGAAGGCTATAAACCTGACCTTATGTGAAATCTGTGTTTATTCACCATATATTCACATTTTTGAGAAAAAATAAATAAAAAATTGTTACTCCATACTTTAGTCCTCCATGTTCTATATAAACAGAAAACAAGATAGCAGCTGACCAGAGACACATTTTCAGGATGAAGAAGTCAAGTTTTTATCTAGTACCGTTTTAAATCCCTGGGTGATTGTGTAAAGTGCAGAGTCAGCAGTTTTAGCTAATGCTAACTTAGCACTTTTTGACACAAATTTTCAACGCAACCTTACATCGCCCCCCTGGAGGCCTAGAAGGACATGGGTGGGCTCATTTTAAAGCCCCAACGCTCCTCTTTCCAATGCAAGTCTACGACATTTACTTGCGGAGATATTCGCTAAAGTCGTCGGGGACGCAGGTCTCATATTGCGGACCCAGGATATGAGACTCCACAGGGTTAAAATACAAAAAAAAAAATTCAATTCATTTCATTCTAAGGACTCTTAGAACCCCTCCGTTTAGTAAATATGTCAACCAATATTACCATTTGTATGAAACTAATTCAAATTGGGGAAAAATGGGGACGGTCGACCACAAGTGTTGTGGCTAGAACGAATATTGGCCCTCTAAAGATTGAACTTGCCTACCCCTGCTTTAGCGGGAAAAAATATGAATATGGGCTCTATGCGAAATGACATCAGTGTAACTTATTTGTAATAAACCTGGATATTGAGGAATTAAAAATCCAAACAAGCCAATCTAAATAAATACGTTTAGAGCCTGGATTTAAAAAGGCCAAAGTCAGTGATAGAGCACATGCTTCTTCATATTTCCCCTGGTTGTTGCCTGTGGCTGGATCCTTCCAGTGCAACCGGACTCTCGACATATGTTTTAATCTCATGAATGTAGTCATTTAATACTACATGATTAAATGCTTACCCCTGAAGCTGAAGACTGTTGGATATAATGGTATTCAAATGTATGAGGGAGATGACGCAGTATATAATGGCTGTGCTGTATAATGAATGGCTTTACACTGAATGGCCATGAATACTGTATATTACATAAAGCTCCAGATGAACCTTGAGCCTTATCTTAAAATGCAGCCAGTATGTGTTTCTTCTCCTTATTCTGCCTGTAGCAACACTTTTTAGACCTGGCTTTATTATTGGCTGTTCTCTCTGTATCTGGGTCACCCGTTATTATTTGCTACATAAACTCTGCTCCTCCAGCTCTTTCAGGCCAATAAGGAATGATTCAAAAGAGATCTGCTGAACTGTAACAAAACACATGCACATAGACTTAAGGAGCATCATTAATTCATATTGCGTTTAATTTAGGGTTCACCATTAATGTAGTATCCTCTTCCCTCACGGCAACTATCATATAAAATCTTAAAGTATCTATTATTCTCTTCCACAGGTCACTTTTGATGAAATCTCGAACTGCGGTTTACACTCTGGTTCGAGATTTGCCCCCCTTTTTTACACTGTCCCTCGTGCACAAAACCATCCCAGTCCTGCCTGTGGGCCTCCAAAACATTCATGCCCCATGTCTTTGTTCGTGTCCTGAGTAAAACCTCAGATTCAATGGCATCTCCCCTTGTTTAGATAATGTCAGCGTATGCTAATCCTAATCAGATAAACCAGATCCTCATCAGCCACTTCTCTTCTATAGGATTTCTACTCTCGCCAGATGTGCCTTATGGGAGCGTTTTTCAAATGTTTCTCACGAAGCGCCAGGGGTGCAAAGTAACAAAGTAAAAAGTACAAGTACAAAGTGATAAAAAAAATTATAGGTATTTTTAAAGTAAAAAATGATAGGTATTTTTAATGTATGTTAATGAGTACATTTTATGGTGAATACTTATTACTTTTACTTCACTACATTTTGGAGCCTGTACATGTACTTTCTGCTCCACTACATTTTAAAATAGTTTAAGTTTAGTTTAAGTAAAAGTATTTTATTTTAAAGTGACCTCTCTATGATGAACTGGTTTAGTCCCAGTATAGACTTGGTTTAGTGCTCATTTAGACCTGGTTTAGACCTGGTTTAGTGGTTTACCCAAATACCTTGTTTAGATCTGGTCAAGTCCTGGTTTAGACCTTGTTTAGTCCTGATTTAGACCTGGTTTACATTTTAGACCTGGTTTAGTAGTTTATCCGTTTAGACTTTTTTTTTTTTTAGATCTTGTTTAGTCCTGGTTTAGACCTGGTTTAGTCCTGGTTTAGATCTTGTTTAGATCTTAGACCTGGTTTAGTGGTACATCTGTTTAGACCTTGTTTAGATCTAGTTTATACCTGGTTTAGACCGGGTTTATCCGTTTTGACCTTGTTTAGATCTAGTTAAGTCCTGGTTTAGACCTGGTTTAGACCCGGGTTAGTGGTTTACTCATTTAGACCTGGTTTGATTCAAAGTATTAAAAAAATCCTGCACATTAAACTCTTTAAAATACTTTTTACTTATAAAGTACTTTTTACAATGGATACTTTAAAACTTTTACTGAAGTAGAAATGTAATCTGATACTTGCACTTTTACTTAAGTACATGCTTGGTCCTGTATCTGCAATTTCTGCCAGCACTACCTCACAAAACATTTGCTCTTCAAAGTCTAGACTTCTAGATCTGGATCCAATGAGGACTAAATCCTAAATTGTCCTAAATTAATATAGATAAATTCTTTGCTAGAGTATAATTAAATAATATCTAATTCAAATAGAATAATGTGTAAAATTGCAGATGACTCCACCTGAAGAAGTGGCAGCAGTGGTTCACACGACAGGAACCTCGCCTTAGGGCTACGTTACAGAAGACAGAGATAACCGCTTGGTCACGCCTCATCTTTGTTAGAATTCCACCTTTAATGGCAAATGCTAACATGACCTGAGCAAAGATAAAAACGAGACAACTGCCTGAAGCTAGAGTCGAGGGATTTACGGAAAACTACAATACATGCTTTGAAAAAGAGACTTTTGAAAAGTGAAAGTATTGATAAGAAAAACACTTTGCACAGTCAGTTGTCATGTGGTTCAATGTGCTGTGCATGGAGCGCTGTACAAACGTCTGTCCTATAGGTTCGAGCCCCGATTCCAACAGTTTCACCCTGAGATGTCCTGGTTAATAAATCATTTAAGGAACAAAACAGTGACCATTTCTAACAATATGGAGTAGCTTCATCTGTCAAGACTGTCAAGAAACGGTGCAAAAGAGGCCAGAGTTTAAAACAGGATGAATGTGAGCACATGGGCAAGTTTTCCTGTAGTACTTGTAATCTTCTTTGAATACATTTTCACTGCTTCATAGATTCAAAAGAATGTCAAATATTTAAGGTAAACCGTTTAGACGGAACCCACCACGCCCAGCAACATATTGAGTTACCATTCTCCCTCGCTGGTCTGTGTCCCTGGTCCATTATTGTCCCAGTGAATTCTACGGCCTCTGTCCCTCCCTTTCACTCTGATCTATGCCTGCCCCGAAGAACCAAAGCTGACTTCTAACTGTCTTCACATTCCTCCAGCTATCGCCTGGAGGAGCGGGGCAGATTTTCAGATAGGGCACCTCCTCGCCCAAGAACAATGGATCGATGGCGTGACTTTGCATGTTCGGCCGTAATTCACTAAATACCTTGGGCCACTTGGCTCGAGGGCACGGGGATGGTTAGAGACCGAGGTAGACTCCGGTCTGGATGAAATGCTGGAGCAAATGGGAGACTGGGAGTAGTTCTGTAATGCTTGCACACATAAGACACAGATTGAATGACACTATACCTCCAATACTCTCTATATATAGTGCATAATTAGGTTGGGGATCTGGGAGCCTATTCCATCTGCAAATGGTTATTGATCCAACAACAGGTGCTGGAAGGAAAACACTGTGTATTGTGTGCTTTTATTGCGGAACACAAGGGAACACCTCTATTTCATATCTTTGATATGCAGACATTTTCAAACACACAGATTGAGATGCTGTAAGAGAAATGTATTTCTCTTGGGATTGGATTTAAAATTGCTATTTTATGTACCTGGTTTACATAGTTTTACTTTATGATTAGGCAAGTAGCCCAGCAAAGAAATTTTCATATCACTCAACAGTATTCAGTCCAAAAAGCTGCGTTTGATCTTCTTGTGTTGCTATTTTAATATTTCAGTGTAGTTATCTCACCTGACACTTTCGACTGCTCACTTCCCGGAGCGGGGAAGGAAAACATTGCCAGAACCTGTGTAAATCAGCCGACAACACACGTCACGGCAACATCACTTGACCGCTCGTAGGGAAACTGCAGGAAGTGAGCCGTCGAAAGTGTCAGGCACGAAAACCACACTGGTCTGATGAGGAAGCATTCAAACATTCAGTCCTCTCCACTGTGTTGACAACCCTGATGCAGTTTAGTATATTTGTTTTGTAATTTTGACTTTTAAATTTGTAGATCACAAAAAAATATGAATAACATGCCATTGCTCCGGAGTACAGATTAGGGCCGCTGGGCAATATGGCCGAAAAGTCTTATCACAGTTTTCTTTAGATTAAATCACAATTTCGATTTTCTCACAAATCATGTGTATTCTGTGTTTTAAAAGCGACTAAAGCCACCTGGTTTAGTCCTTTTTAGTTTGGTCCTAGTTTAGACCTTGATTTCAGTCTGGTTTTACTTGGTTTAGTCTTGGTTTAATCCAGATCCAGTCCGTGATATTACCTGATTTTAGACCTGGATTAGATCTAGTTTTCTTCTGGTTTAGTCCAGGTTTAATCCAGATCCAGTCCGTGATATTGCCTGATTTTAGACCTGGTTTAGATCTAGTTTTCTTCTGGTTTAGTCCAGGTTTAATCCAGATCCACTCCGTGATATTGCCTGATTTTAGACCTGGTTTAGACCTAGTTTTCTCCTGGTTTAGTCCTGGGTTAACCCTGACAGTAGAGAGTGGAGAGAAAGTATTTGAACTCAGAGCTGCGTTAAACATGAAAACCACTGAATCATGATATGACGATGTTGCCGAAAATGAAAGGAAAAGCTTGACACAGATTGTCATGGAGATCAGATCACGATTCACCCAGCCTTAGTACAGATACAATACATGTACAGTATATACATATACAATATCAGGTCACTCTATGCCTGTAGTGCTTGTGTACTGGCAGTTTAAACAGGGCAACGGGGCTGGCAACATTAATCGGTGACATTTACATCTATTGTCTCATCTGTCAAAGCCGGCTCGGTCCGCAGGTCTTTAATTTGCTAATTAGACCACAGGACCCCTGTTTGTTTCAAAAGACCATTGCCTAGATACTTATCTGCTTTACAAGATCCTTCCCTGACAGGCCGGTGCACACTCTGCGGATCCCAAAGAAGCCTTGTTTGTGGCTCGACACAGTGGCATTTTAACAGGTCTAGGCAAATAAAGTCTAATGGGCTGGAGATAAAGTGTCAGGGGAGAGGTAGGTTATCATTTAAGAGTGTCCCAGGGTATTTTTAGAAACCTTATATGGTTTGCCAGGAATGTGCGGTGAAGCTATGTGTGTCAGAGGTAGAATCATAAATCATAAATTGGAAAGCTCTAGGTATATATATAGAGGGAAGATAGGTCTTAGCGGATACAAAAGCAATGGATTAGTGAAACTACATGAAGTAAACAATTCAGAATTGTACACATAATTGACAGAATTGTGTTTACATAGTTTAACATACATCATATAACAGTCCAGTTCAATATAAGGTATTTGTTGTTGTTGTTCTTGTGCAAAATGATTAGCGGGTGCAAAAGTGGATCAGCAGAAAAGTCAGTTGCATTTAGTTTATTTTTTATTTTTTTTTACTCAAAGCATTTACTGTACATAGCAGAACTGGAGCGCCTGCAGAAATACATGCATTTTCAAATATAAAATGTATGTCTTCTCGAGCAGAACACCAAAAATATTTACAGTACTTAAATTAAAATAGACTGGCATCCAGACTAAACTGGAGACTAATCTGGAAATGCTGCAGGAGAACCATAGCTTGAGGCCGGACTAATGTGGGACAAACATGCACATTACAGCCAATCAGCAGAGGTGGAAGAAGTACTCAATATTCTTGTATCCACTCGAAAATGTACTTTGTACGTAAAAAGTAAGTATTTATTAAGAGATTAATGTGCAATGTGTATCAAATCAGGTCTAAACCAGGTCTAAACAAGGTCTTAACTAGAACTAAACCAGGACTAAACCACCAGGACTAAACCAGGTCTAAAAAAGGACTGACCAAGGTCTAAACGAGTAAATCAGGTCTATATGAGTAAAGCACTAACTCAGGTCTAAATCCAGTCTAAATCAGGACTAATCCAGGTCTAAATCAGGACAAAACTAGGTCTAAACCAGGTCTAAACCAGGACCAAACTAGGTCTAAACCAGGTCTAAATCCAGACTAAACCAGGACTAAACCAGGACTAAACTGGGTCTAAACCAGTTCATCATAGAGAGGTCACTTTGAAAATAAAATACTTCTACTTTTAACCCAATTTTAAAATGTAGTGATGTAGAAAGTACAGATACAGGCTCTGCAATGTAGTAATAGAGTAGTAAGTAGTACAAGTAAAAAGTATTCATCATAAAATGTACAGTAAAAGTACCTAAGATGTGTACTTTTTACTTGTACTTGTTACTTTCCACCACTGCCAATCAGAACACAGCAGTTTAGTGCTGTGCGGACTTCTGATGATCTGAACGATTTCTGTTATTTGTGTCTGAATAACTTACAGAGTACAAGGTGTTATTTTGAAGGGGAAAGGGAATCTTATTTGTACAGCGCTTTTCATATGACACAAGTCACACCCAAAGCGCTTCACACATGAAAGAGAGGGGGGCTCATTCACTCCACGCTGATGGTGGTAAGCTACATTTGTAACCACAGTGTCCCCTGGGGCAGACCGACAGAAGCGAGGCTGCTCACATCTGCGCTGACCACCACCAACCACTCACACATAGGCATTGGGTGAAGTGTCTTGCCCAAGGACACAATTATTTCATTCTGTGCCAATTTTTGTAAAAACGCTTTTGAAAGATGTATGGACTGTGGCTTGTTTGTCCACATGAACAAGACAGTCAAAAGACAGTGCAAAATGGCAAGATGAAGATGCTGACCCAGGAGAACGTGTTAAAAACAAAAAGAAATGCACAAAATGACGAGTGGAAGAAACCAGCAACATGTTTTAAAAATATGTATCAGCCCAGTCAATTTTAAGAAAATGTCAATAGAGAACCGTAGTGTTGCGTGGAGAGCCTTGGTTCTTTGTTTTTTTTCTCTTAAATTTCTATTCTCCAAACACCTTCCCCAAAAAAACAATTTTGTAGCACCGACTTCCTGAGCACTTTGTGTCTAGCTTCTCTCGCAGTAATGTCTGTATCTGCAAACCTCAAGGAATGTACATATTAATCCTTTTTCACAATGTGGGGGGGGCTCTTTCCCGCCCTCACAAGCGTCGGATAAGTAGATATGGATGGATGCCAATATAAGTTTTCAAACAAAGCACTTCTTCTTGTCCCGACTTTGGAGCCTGAACTTCTTTGGTAACTAGGGAAACCAGACATGAATAATTCAAGCACCGAGCAATTTCTCCAAAACTGTCTATCATCCAAGGGTGAAAACAAAAATGCTCAGAGAGATGCTGTGGTATCTCTTCTCACAAACATTGACCCTGTGTCTTTAAAAGTCAGAACATGAATCTGATTGTCCCATTTCATAAAGTGAAGCGCTAAAAGGACTGCGTGCAAGCGCCTGGCCACCAAAGCACCATACTTATCTGTCACCAAAGGCCTAAAACCCATCTCTTCAAGAAGACTCTCACGTCCGCTCTCCCCTATGAATCATATCCCTCTGGTCCGTATCTTTCCCCCTCACTGGCTATAATATGCCTTTATCTTAAATATACTAAATCCTTTTTGCTATTCGCCTTGGCATTTTAATTTGAAACATTTTACTTCTAATACTTAAAATGTTAATGCGCGGGTCATGGTAATACGCTGCAAACATTGTGACAGCCTGAAGCCCCAAATCTCTTTTTATCTTGTTCTAATTAAAGTTAAAACTGCAGGAATGTCAAATGAGGTTATTCGTGATGTGTGCTTATGCGCTTTTCAGAACAACCATAATTTAAATCTCGCAATTTAACCTCAGTCAGTGCACTGTGACAATATGATGATTCACAGTGATTACTGCAATTACCCTTTCCCAATTCTGGAGATAAACACAGAGCCGCGTAAATCAAGAAAGGAAAATTTCTGTTCCAAATTGCATTTTGCAACATATTTTACATTCCGCCTACATTTGTGAAATACTTTTTATAGCACGGGACTGTACAAAACTTACTCATTTTGTTGTGATTTTGCATTATTGTCTGTATTTTTCTTTAGTTGTTTACAGTGAAGAAAGTAAGTATTTGAACACCCTGCTATTTTGCAAGTTCTCCCACTTAGAAATCATGGAGGGGTCTGAAATGTTCATGGTAGGTGCATGTCCACTGTGTGAGAGATAATCTAAAAAGAAAAATCCAGAAATCACAATCTATGATTTTTTAACAATTTATTTGTGTGATACAGCTGAAAATAAGTATTTGAACACCAGTCTATCAGCTAGAATTCTGACCCTCAAAGACCTGTTATTCTGCTTTTAAATAGTCCAACTACACTCTGCTCCTGATTCATGTTGGTAGTTAGACTTTTGACT
>OMNZ01125476.1:0-19559 GCA_900303255.1 Lesueurigobius sanzi
GGAGTAAGATCGAAACGTCCTACACTTCAACTACAGAGTACAGATGAGGACTGAAGAATTTTTGCCTACGATGGACAACTCCTGTACGACTGAGAACCTTCACAAATGTCTCCTCTTAAGCATAAAAAACAGAATCTAAAATGAACAATAATGGAACAATTGTGAGTAGAAGGACCAGCAGAAGCTCGCGTGGTACTTGGAGAACCTCTGCAACTCTCAAACATACAAAAAGAAACCTATAAATCAATGAACGACAAGGCACATGCAACAGCTCGGTCCGGTTGTCAGGGCACAGATACAGAAAAAGGCAGGTGAGGGAGCGGGAGGGGAGCGGGAGAACGACACAAAAATCAAAGTCCGCCGCTCAGGACAAGACGGATAGAGCGAGGGGCTCTTTTAGCCTCGGTCCCAGCGGCGCGACGCGGTTAACAGGGCTCCGTGATGTAGTCGAGCGCCTGTGAGCCAAAAGCTACAATAGAGAGTGAGCGGAAATCGATACCTCGCTCGGGCCAATTCCTCAGCGCGGCTCCGGTGATTACGACAGCTGCCGCGGGGAAGACGTGTGCGTGTGTGTGTGTGTGTGGATCAGGTGCCTGGCTCAAGGGCACCGAGGCCAGTGGCACGGCGGAACCTTTCGTGCTGTCAAAAGGTCAGTCGATAAAAAGAGCTGCACTCGCCGTAACGATATGCGATGATTGGGCGAAGGCTGATCTAAAAAGGGGGGGGGGTTTGGGAAGTCTCGGTGGAAACGGCAGCACCGGTGGGTTTCGCAATTTACATGATGATTATACGGAGGAAATGTTGCTCTCGCTCTGGGGCGCACTATAGCAAGACCGGTATTGATGTGGTATTGATGTTGAATTAGAACTAAGTCAACTGTGCTGGAGTATGTTTGATAGTGAATGTAGATGATATGGAGAGCTGGGCTGGGCTGTGACATAACTTGCATGCTCACTGAAGCTATTTTAACTGGGATACTGTAGGTGGTAGGGCTGGGATAATACTGTATATACTTTGGCAATATATCACAATATTAGTAAGAAAGGTTTGGACACATGACTTTATTTCTTCACTATATCACAAGACATTGAAACAAAAACAAAAGTAAAGTAAAGCCAAACCATGGATACCCCAAGTGAGTGCTTAGAGGGTGAGCAATTACATAATACTCTATTGCAGGGTTAAATCAGGGGCCACATACAGTAAGTGTATGTGGCATTCAGGGCCAGAGACAGTGGTCAATGTATATTCAATTAGGTTCATTTACCAGAGATTTTAACCGTGGAACCACACTTTAATTTAAACTGCTCTGTCTCGCCGTAAAATAATAAGAAAATGGAAAGATATTGAGGCTATAATTGTGATATGATAAATGATAAATGATTGAACTTGCAGTTAAAAAGCACCATCTCTGGTGATGTGTGCCAACTCAGCCAGAAGCATGAGGGCCAAGCAAAATTAGTCTGTGGGACACATTTTGGGCACCAACTTTGGCTTTATAGCTGCATATGAACAGAAAAAATCTCTTGCACACTGTCTTACTTGCAATACCAGTGTTCCTTTATTTCAAGCAACGTTTTCGGCCAGTGGCCATGGAGATTTTTTCTGTTCATATTCCTCCTATGCGGATTCTACGCACCTGTTCATGCAAGGGATGTGTGAAGTAACCCATTCTTACAGGCTTTATAACTGCAAAAATCATTAACTTAAAATTATTTTTTGATTAAAAAAAAAAAGTAGATTGAAGGATGTCAAAGTGTCACAGGCTGTAGAAGTGTTGCATTGGGGCACTGGTGTGACAATTATAGAGGGACACTGACATTTGCACTTGCTGTTACTAAAACAACACCAGCGACTTTGACACCAACCGAATAACAAGAGTCAGCTCTTAGTGCTCAGGGTCATCGCTCTCTGTAGGGGCAACTTGCAAGAAAATGAACTAATGCAAGATGAAGAGACGTCTATCCTGCACTTCCAAATTCCAAAGTATGATTGTTGATGTAATTGGAGCTCCTTGACTTTTTTTTTTTTTTTTTTTAATGTGATGGTTATAAAAATGTGATGGTTATAATTATCATATTGCAAAGGCTTCAGCACAAAATATTAGATAAGAGAAGACTAAAAATTGAGAAAAGGGGTGCAAATAGTAAGGGACTTTGCAACCAAAGAAGAACAAGTATTAATAATAATACAATAAATGAGTCAAATATGAAAAAAACAAAGTCAAATGAATAGATTTAGATTATAGCAGCCTTTGCTGGATCTTTGAAATTTCATTCACATTTGCAAAACTTGTCAGGAAAACGAAATGAAAATATTAAATATTTTCTCATGATCAATCAGCCCTGCCTCACCGACGGGCAAAGTTAAAAATAGCCCTTAAATATTGAAGACAGCCAGTACCTCTTGAAGATTAAAGCTGCTCTGTGGTAAGTGAGGGATGTCCCACAGTTTAATGCTGAGACAGACATCTGAAGACAGCTGCTCCTCACCCCCTCCTCCTCCTCCTGCTCCTCCTCCTCCTCCTCCTCCTGACCACAGAAACTTAACTCAAGACCCTACACATCCCTGTCTCGTATTCACCATATTGTATCTTTAGGATATTTTTAAACCTTTGAAATTACAGTAAATAATGTTTTAAAAAGGGAAAATCTCAAGTGGTGACTTTGTTAGGATGGATGTCTAAGTTTGTATAGAGATCATCTCCGATTACACTCACCCCACAGTTTCTAAATTAACCACTCAAGACTAATCTTAAACTTCAAGGCGGGACTCCGACTCCCAACCAAAACATGTCTGTTGTTTTTCTCCAGCAGCGATGTATCCAAGAGATGTGTTTACCTAAAGGCCCTGTACTTTTTTTTACTAGTACTGAAATAAAATATGTTTTGTCCTCTGTCAGTATATTGAATAAGCTGTGGTGTGAAGAAGAAACTATTCATGTAATTATAAAACATGCCAATTGTGAGCCTGCAGGCTTATGACTCTGCCAGTGACCATGAAAAGTTACCCTAAATGTTGTGAAATGTACTTATAAACTCCATGTAACGAATGTGGATGCTACAAATGTGCTAGGAATGTTTGGAATTAGTTTGAACACCACAAACCGTTTAACCTTCTGCTCCCTCTTTCACTGTTGTAAACAAAAAAATCAGGTGTAGGATCTCTCAGTCAAATGGTAGCGAAAAGCTGCATACAATTCATATAAAATTGCCAGCATTAGATTAAGAAGAGCACATAGTGTAGTGCCAAATGCATATGCAAATCTCTGCACACTATAGGGAGCATGACAGTCAAGTGTTGATTTGTGGCACCTCGTATGGGAATAGCTTGACAAGGCAGCAAAATAATTACATTTTTACAGTGTTGTATGGTAAGAAAAGACATAGCAGGCGATGGCTGGAGCTAAAGGTCACTTTCCATTTTCTGAATATATAGCTGTTCAAAGTGGTTTCAAAAGAACCGAAGACGCCACAAAAATCGTTACATAGAATTTGACTTTTCAAAGCAGGAAATTGTGAGTGCTTCAGAGGCTAAAAACAGGTCTTCAAAGAATGGGCATACAATACAGGATCAGGAAGAATTTTGACTTGATAGAAGATGTATAAAGTATAGCCAGGTGTAAAAACATCAAAGGTTCATCAAACGTTAGCGGAACTAGCATATAGTTCCAAGCTAGCCACTCCTTGAACCACCACCTTATCATGGTGGAGGGGTTTGAGCTCCCGAATGATCCAAGGACAGGGGTCTCCAACCTTTTTTACCCGGTGAGCTACTTGTACATAATAAGCTACTTATGCTTTGAAGACACTTGTAAATATGTGAATCCACTCTCGGGAGTAGAGCCAAGATGATATTTCAACATGATGACACCCGCACACTGTCAAACTCTAATCAATAGAGTGGCAACGTTTCGGCCACAGGCCTCCCTCAGGCAAGTGCCTGTGGCCGAAACGCTGCAACTCTATAAATAAATCACTGGTGTTTGACAGTGTGCAGGTGTCATCATGTTCTTTAACGTTCGGCCAGCTTGTGCACGCCCACTTCAACGCACCGGTCACTGAAGAGAGGGGCAAAGTATACCTCTTTTAGCATAGTAAAAGAAAAATAATGGAGTTTGGTCCTTAAAGGCACTATACCTGATTTTTTTTTTTTTTTATTACAAATTATTACAAAAGGTGCAAGTAAATTAAATTCATTGTTGTGGTCCAAACACATTCACAACTTTCCTCACACATTTCTAACATCCCATTTCTTCAAAGAGATGAGTTTATAAGCACATTTCACAACTTGCAAGGTCACTTTTTAGTGGCACAGAAATGCAAGAAAGAAGCCAGTAAACTTGCTGAAATGCTTTATATTTAGATGCACAGTCATATTTCCACAGATTTGTGCAGATTGTGTTCAACAAAGAACAAAAAATAAATGCATTTAAAATGTGACTCAGCAAGCGTTGAAATGTGGACATTTTTTGGTGAGCTATGCAAGAACGGACTGGAGAGCTACTGGTAGCTCCCGAGCTACTGGTTGGAGAACTCTGTCCTAGAAGCTCTGTTGTCTGGGGCATTATGCTCCTGGCAGGGTCTCCAATGACTAACAGGTCCTATAGGTGACGGGTCAGACCAAGAGCAGTTCAGAAGCCCCTTATGATGAGAGACCATCAAGGACTGTTACATCACCCAGAGGTGAAGGAGCATCGTGGGGCCATCCTCCTGTGGAACCACCACCTGCAGGAGGAGCCATAAGGGACTGCTGCCCCCGTGACCCAGCAAGTGGAAGAAGATGGATGGAACTAGCATAGCCATATTGTGCATCAATCCAATGACACATTATATGAATAATATTAACACAAACAACCAAAGCTTGTGGGTTTTAAGGTGAAACCAAAGACAAATTTCCACCTTGGTGGGAATAAAGTTTTTTTTAGCACTTTGAGGTTTCCTTGAAATGTAAAGTGCGGTATAAATAAAATGTATTATTATTATTAAAGTATTCGTATGTGTTACACACTAGAGGAGTTTTAGCCAGATTTTGAGTATCCCTAAGTTTGGAGAGGCATGGCCCAAGAAAACTTACTTGCAAACAATGATTTATTGTGGGACATTTAAATAAATACATATTTTAGATTTTATCGCCAAAATATAGGCAATTTATACACAAAAGATGCCTTATATTTATATGGAAATGACAGAAAAGTTGCAATACATTTTTTTCTCATATTAATGTCAGTTTCAATTAAAATCCTGTATAAGTGTGTCCCCAGATTTTCAATTCCCTCTATGTATAAAAAAAAAGTGTAGTGTATTGTCTCAAAGAACAGCCAAATAACTTTCATTCATCATATATTTGGGTCCGAACTTCTGCAGCTTTAAGTGGAATACATCTTTTTGAAAAGTTGAAAAAATACTACAATAACCCTGATCCAAGCGCTCTCACCTTCCACATGCGATGTCTCTCCAATCAAACTATAGCCCACTCCCCACGCACAAGTGAAACGTGCCTGACCCACTAACAGCCCGGCTCGCTTCACCGCAGCTCACCTTGAGAATCACGCTCGTTGTCATTTCGCCGTGGCCTAAAAAAATATAAGTCCACGCGCAGCCCGTTTGTGCCAACCTCTGCAGCCCGCTCTCGCTTTTAGACGGAGCAGGTCCGCCGCGCTCAGAGGCCTCGTGATTAATGATGGCGCTGTTAGTCCTAATGAGCGCGGCCTCCAGAGCTGCCCTTATCTTATCTGCTGGTTACACATGTACGGGGAGAGTGGACCTGTTCGTAGCTGGGGGCCAGAGCTAAATCTTTTTGTCCATGGCACCAGACGTACTGTGTCGGGGTATACGCGTGGATCCCAAAAGCCTGATTCAATAGCCTTTCAAAGACTTTAGGGCGGAATTAAATTGAGTGATATCAATTTGAATCTTTTGCCAAATATGCCTGACATAAAGAGTTTTGCCTAAAGTGTCTCCCCTTGAAATATGTGTAAGACTTTGTTCCACATGAAGTTACAGCCAGAGATGCACTTTAAATTGCTCGTTGTACTTTCATAAATGTACAACTAAGACATTTATTCAATTTTACTGGGCCTACAATATATTGCGGGTGTAAATATAGGCATCTAAAATGAAGAATTGCTTTGTTTCAATAGGTTCCTTGAATATACAGAGCCATGAAAAAGCATATCCTTCCTGATTTTTTTTTTTTTTTTTCTGTATTTACCACGCTTAAGTGTTTCTGATCATCAAGTCAATGTTTATATCACATCAAGACAACCCCAGAAAATACTTGGACATTTGACTGACCTGAAAACAAATTAAAATAATATAAGATAAGATAAACTTTATTGTCCCTGATATAGGAAATTTGTCTTGGGCTATTCAGCCTTGCTGCAGCCAACCAGTGCACATAAGAAACCAATTAAAATGCATACAAAGATACAATTGAATATAAAATAGCAATACAACAATCCATAATGTCCATTGTCCACACATATGCCCATCCCGTTGATTGAAAATTACAACCTCCAAATTAAAATGAATACTTTTATCTTTTTATGAAGCACTTTGGTCTTCTTATGTTGTTTTAAAGCTTTGGTAGAATACAGCATATTACATAGCAAGAACATTAGTAAGAAGCAGAAAATACTTGCAGTTGAATAAGTTTGACAATGGCCTAATTTTGAGAGGCGTTTACACAAATTGATCAGAGGGAGTGTTCTCTAGTGTGCAATGTTCAGGGTCAATCTAAAGTGGTCCAGGGAAAGAGAAGTTGAAAAGCAGCCACAGGTGACGGGACATTTCGTGCAGTGACGAAGAGCTCATTTAAATTGCAGATAAAAGGCTCTTATAACTGAATAAATTAATAAAAATGGTGAACTGCAACCTGTTTCTTATTGGGCTGCACAACGCCATGTTGGAAGCGCAACATCACAAACAATGAGTCGGCTTTAATAATGCATCCAGAGCGAGGACTAAACATGGTGAAGCTGCATTTCAGTTACGCAGCTGAAATGTGGAACAATCTTATTTGAAAACGACTTGAACAATGTGTAAATGACAAATGGAAGTGCTTCATCTGCACTCTTCATTTTAATTCAACTTTTAATGGTTATTTTCTGTATGTTTTATTGACTTTATTATGTTTTAAGTGTGCAAAAACAACATCTTCATCATGTAAATTATTTTGTGTACAAATTGAATGTTAAATACACACTTTATGTTGTTTTCAAGACTATTTATATTGTTTGAAGGTGTTAAACCATGAATGAACACAAATGGAATTATCTGTTTTCTTTTGGAATTTTCTCAATGAGCTTCATTAGGGCGTGACCTGAAATGGTTTTCAACAGTCTGTGAACTGAAAAACATTTCTGGTGACTACATTGTGAAGCTCATAGAGCATCGTAGTAAAAATCCCATTCAAATTCTCCATAGACTTTTCCAAAAATTCTAATTGTACGAGTTTAAAAGCACGACGGAGGCTAATCAGCTACGTGCTAACTGCTAGCCATAGCGCGGACATTTTACAAGCAAGAAAATACCCAATACTTGAGAACAGGGCAAAATATTTTTATAACGTTTTAGTTTATAAAGTTTTGGATACAATTTGCATTTAGTATTGTGTGTTTTATGCCCATAAGTCTCGACGTAGCTGATTAGCTGCTACCGAGGCGCGTGCGTGTGCAGACAGCTGGTGGGTGGGACTACGATGCTCTATTGAGAAAAGGGCAAAAGTGTGAAAAGCAGTAATCAAAGCAAAGGGTGCCATTCTGATTTCATCTCCATAATATGTGTTCATGGATGAATTAAATACCTTCAGTGAGAATGTACAATGTGCATGATGTAGTCTTAAAAATAAAGAAAAAAAACATACATCAAAAAGTGACCCCAAACTTTTGAGCGGTAGTGTAAAGTTATTGTGACCATAGTCAGTGGGACTACAGATGGAAATTATATATTTTTTCTTTATTAATGGGATGCCCCTTGAGATGAAGCATCCCCAGCCTCTCCAACTACACATTCACAGTAACGACGCAGTAAAAACACATCAATAACGTACCTACATGTGTCAATAGTATTTTTCAGGCTTATTTTCAGCATTATTGTCTGCTGCCATCTCTGACCGCGACTACAAGGACAGGTTCATTCGAAATGGACATACGATCGGCGTAAATCCCCCACAATAGCTCCGAGCCACGCCAAGTTAATACCCCGAGCTGTTTGTCTCAACGCTAATGGGATTAAAACGGCATTCTTCCACACAAACCTTGTAACTGAGCTAAGCGATCGGTGAGACTCTGAGCCTCGTCAGCACAGTGCTAGGCGTCTGTGGAAGGTGATGCTGAGTCCGGTTTCATTCCGCAAATACTACACAGCCGTGAACCCTGAGTGCACGTCGTAAACAGGAGCTTTGAGCGTGTTCGGTGTATATGTGCGTCTGACTGTGAGGAGTATAGAGGGGCGAGAGGTCACAGCGAGCCGAGACAGAGAGAAAGTGAGAGAAAGATGAGTGCCCAGAAGTCCTTGCAGCATTTTACAGCGGAGGGAAGTATGTACTGAAGTAAATTTACTGCCCAGCTACTGCTGAAAAGAAAGATTGTGTGTTGAAAATTACATTGCTTCATCTTTTGCCATCGTAGGCTCTCTCCTCAGTAAAGTAGTAGACTTGTTACATCCCAAAAAAAACCTTCTGTGTTTATACTTTACTGAAAATCTTCATATGAACATAGGCTAGTTGTTCACATTCTTCACACTAAGTAGCACCTCATACAATATTTGACATTCCAAGTACCACCAGACATAGATCAAGCTCAATCTGGGGCTAAAACTGGTCTGAAAAGGTCTGAGAGATCTACTCATGCTTTAAAGAGAGAGCAAGACTCGTGGGTAGTTTGTAGACAACACATTAAAAAGCCTAATATCGTTTTAATACTTTGCTATATTTAGCTAAAATTTCCAGATTGTGTTTGACATGTTTAGAACAAAATGAATATACAAGTTATATATGACTCTTCAAGTGGTTGTAGGAATGAAGAAAGTGTCTGGGGTGCTACTTGGAAAGTGCTGGAGAGTTCCAGCTGGCTACTGAGTGACTGGTTGAAGATTCCTGGACTAAATTATGTCTAAACTGGATGGAATGGAAAATGATCGTCTGCTAAGCCAGAAGATCTTAAAAGGACGGTGGCGCAGCGGTTACAGCTAGAAGGTCCCAGGTTCGATTCCTGGGCCAGGGTGGTGCCTTTCTGTGTGGAGTTTGCATGTTCTCTTGTCTGCGTAGGTTTCCTCCAGGTGCTATGGGTTCCCCTTCCACTAAAAAACAGTGTGGGACAACTGATACAAATTAGCCCATGCCCATGACATGCACTGCCCCAACCAAATTTACACAAATCTGATATAGCGTTAAGGATCTCAAATGAAAATTAATAAAGTCTAAAATAGCAGATGGCCCCCGAAGTATCCTGAAGAACCCCAAGCAGGCAAAGTAATACCTTGTTAGTACTGAATGTTGTATTGTTTCCATATTCTCACACCTCCATCATAACACAAGCAGCAAATTGGGTAAAACCATGTGTTTTTCTGGGTACTTTCTACAATTGTGCTCTGTCTTGTCTCATTATGCACACACAAGTCAAAAACACGCAAAAAGAAAACTGTTAATCCACATATCATGCTCTTATGAGTGCCATCCTCAGCTCTTTCCCCCAGTACAATACTATAGACTCTTCTAAAGGTAACCCCCGCACTACACGTGTAACGGGATATAATACAAACATGTCAAGAGCAAGGTCCCACCCATCACCAAGTCTTAAGATTACTGCGGTGAGGCACAATAATTGATGCTGGTTTTATCCTCTGTCTACAGGTGCGGAGGGGGCATTAGGTCTCAGATATATCACACCTCTCCTGGGCCGCTAAACCTATCAGCCATTTGTGATTATCAACTCAAATGTCACAGATGTCGGCCCTGTCATCGAGCTGATTCAGTGATGGGGGTCACACGAGGCTCTCACTGTTACAAAAGCCGGACCGCAATAACAGCCACATGTGTTGTTGTTGCCAGTGTGGGACTACACCTACCTTTTCGGCATGTCTTTGTTGAACCTTGGTATTACAGTGCTGTTTGTGATAATGTATTGGACTTTAATTGCTAAAGTGGTTAAGGTGAAGGTGTGGAACAGGTAATATAATATTGGTAAAGGGATCATATAGAGCAATTTAGGAGTCCATTTTAAGTCCATTCTGAGATGTTCTTTAATATTAGGAATCCGTTTTAAGGCACTGCAGGTGAATAAGGGGGGAAATATAGTGATATCAATTTTAAACTTTTGCTGTATATTATTGACATAAATATGAGGGGAAACGTATCTGATGTTTTTGTCATGTTATATTTTCATCTAAAAATAAGACATTTTAAGCATGAAAATGGCCGAAATTGCCTATATTTTCGGTGATGAAATCGTAAATAATTAATAGAGCCCAGTTTAAATGCATGGCTCGATTTTGTTCATATATTCGGGGGGATTTTGGATCGTTTAGTTTGTGAATAAACTAGTTATTAGTGAATAAATCTGTAATTAATAATTGTTTTGTTTTCGCAGAGAGTTTGAGACGCTTCCTTCTGGCCGTAGGTTCAGGCTGCCAAAATGCAAATACAACAGATTCCAAGATTCATTCATACCGTCCTCCATACGGTTTGTAAATAAGAATGCGTAGGAACATTTCATTGTTATTGTATTATTCCTTTGTAACTTTGTATTGTAACCTTGTGTGTTTCACTGTGTTTGTGTGGATGTATGAGGCAGCACTATGTACCCAAGACAAATTTTCCCATTGAGGGACACTCTTACTATTGAGTTATTGAAAAATCCTTCTGAAAAAAAAACCTTCAGAGTATTATTAAGTACAAGACTGGAAAGTTTGGAGGGGCTACAAAATTGGAGATGTTGTCGCCACAATGTGAGAAAATGTTATACTATATTTCCCTTATAGTTCTATGGAGAAGTAACAATTACGCTCTTTATTGTAAAGATTAGGTCATCTATTTGTTTCCAGGTGAAAGCTTACACTTTAAGAGAGCAAACTGACCCAGAAGCTAAAATTTCGAGTTTTACCTGCACTGTCTCCCTTTAAGATCGTTTTAAATTATTTGCACACAGGTTTTATGGTGGCAGCGGTATTAGACTTAGACCTGCCCCAAACTATGAAATTCCAAGACACATTTTGCCAATGATTGAATTGTCTTGTCACGTGTGTGTTTATGGGGCAGCCTGTGTTGTGCCTAAGACAAATTTCCCCTTGGCACAAATAAAGGAAATTGGTATGATATTGAAGGTATAAGAAATAAATGACATTCTGTGGGGTGTATTTGAAAGATATAGACTTGTAAGGGCCAAACGCAAGTCCAGAACGACATGGGATACAACAGCCGTAAGTGGCTCAATGGACTGATACAGCCTTTACCGATAGTTGCGATGTGAGTCTAGCTCTTTCAGACTTAAATCAGAAGAAATCCCCCATCGCTCTGGACTCGGCAGCCTTTCTCGACTCTATTGTTAACGCTGGCGATGGCATACGTGTTAAAATGACTCCGCCCATCCAACGCATTCACACAACCCAAGGCGCCGCTCCCGTTTGTAAAGTGAAACCCAACAATGGTGCCTATACATCGTGACACTCCATCGCCTCTCGCTCCTCGCCGCTCTCACCTCCTCCTCTCTCTCCATTGTACCGCCATCATGTGACGTTAACTCCTATTACTGAGGGGTAATAGACTCTCTAACTGTAAGTCCCCTTTGTTATGCCTCCAATGTGGACGACATCTCTAAGCTGATTAGCCGGAGCCGAAGCCTTTTTCTGAATTTCAATTACGAGGGCTGAGAACGGCGGAGCAGCAGATTGCAGGCCTTATAATCATCGGCGGCTTTTTAGGAGCGGCGCTCGAATGCAGTCATCTAAGAAGTACATTGCGTAAGTGAGGAGGGATGAGATAAGTGATATTATCGAGTGAAGTGGCCTTTGAAATAGGCTGCTTTTGAAAATACACGTTCATGTTGTCAATGTGTGGGACTTGTGTCTAACTCACGTTCATACTCTTATGGAAATTAAGTTATTAGTTACAATTTTAGGATTTGGTTTTGGTCCTGAATTATATCAACAAAAATGTTGTAGTATTATGTATTTTAAGACACAGCAGGCATTTTGTACATCATTTTGCTAACAGCGTCTTTGGTCGTCTTACGGGACTGAAGGCACAAAGACTAGACAGCCACGCATCGCCTCATCTAAGCCCAGGTTAGAACATATGTATGTATGTGAAACGGTGAAACCGGAGCACCCAGAGGAAACTTACGCAGACACGGGGAGAACATGCAAACTCCACACAGAAAGGCCCCGTTCTGGTTCTAGCTGTGAAACAGCTGTGCTACTGTGCCCTGAGGTGCTTTGTGTTGAGATGGTACTTGAGGCTGGAATAACTTCGATGATATGTGAATTGTTTTTTACATAGACATTGTGCTGCTACAGTAAAGTCATCTCTGATGTTTATGAAAGGATGTGTCAAGTGTTGGAGTGTGGAAGGGAAGGGAATCTTATTTATATATGTTTATTATTTTATGTTTATATTTCATATACACATGAAAGGGAGGGGGGGTCATTCACTCCATGCTGATGGTGGTAAGCTACATTTGTAGCCACAGTTGCCCCTGGGGCAGACTGACAGAAGCGAGACTACTCACATCTGCGCCAACGGTCCCTCCGACCCCTACCAAACACTCACACATTGGGTGAAGTGTCTTGCCCAAGGACACAACGACAGTCTGCACCTGCAGGAGTTGGGATTCGAACCCCTGACCTTTCGATCATGCGTCAACCTTCTCTACTATCTGCAGCACTGTCTCGGAGGAGCTCATGCTGCTATAACCACCAGGGAGAGACTCAGTGATTACTCAAACAGGTGCGAGTGACTCCAAACACAACTCCAGCTGCTTTTGATGAGGGAATATTGTAGCTAACACGCTACAAGAAGTCCAGTTGGCCGAGGGAACATTGTAGCATGCTAACACGCTACAAGAAGTCCAGTTGGCCGAGTGAACATTGTAGCATGCTAACACGCTACAAGAAGTCCAGTTGGCCGAGGGAACATTGTAGCATGCTAACACGCTACAAGAAGTCCAGTTGGCCGAGTGAACATTGTAGCATGCTAACACGCTACAAGAAGTCCAGTTGGCCGAGTGAAGCGTCTGTATCGTGTTGTGAGCGGATGTAGCGTGTGCATCAGATTTACGGGTGTACTGGAACTACGCTAAAAGGAAGGTTCTGGCTCTCAATTAAGCGATTAATTGCGTTAAGACTTTTTTGTGAGTTAAAATCTTTATAGTTAAATAATCAAAATTACTGTGTTAAAGTCCCAGCCCTAATAGAAATGGCAAAGTCTAGAAGAAAAAAACTCTTATTGAGTTGTTTTGGTGATATTATGGGCTTATTGTATGCAGTAAGTAGTAAAGAAACTCATTTTACATAATGTGACCAATTAAATTCTCAATTTGGATCACTGTTTGTTATTCTAGGATTATGGTGGGTCCTGACGCCTCACCAGTTGATTGACAGCGTTAGATGACAAAACTATTCCAACCAGTCAATCAGTCAAAAATTAGCATCCACATCACGTGGAGCTAAACTAAAATAGTATTGACAGTGGTAATTGAGGATACCATGAGAAGACAGTAATGTATGTCTGGGTGGATTTGGGACACATGCAGACTCTGATGTGGAGGGGGAGGTGTGACTGTGTGGGTTAAATATACAGTACCATAAATCTGGAGCGCTACAGCATGTTAGCATTCAGTGCCAAAAATATGATTAAATCGGTCCACAGTATGTGTCTGTCCTATAGGGAGATTTAATAAATACTCTATGGTCAAAAAAATAAAGGTACATTTCATCCCATAATTAGAATAAAATAAAAGCATCTATTATATTGCAGATATTTTTTTATGATTGAAAAATACACATTATTTTTATTTTTTTTTTAACCTTTATTTAACCAGAAATGTCCCACTGAGATTAAAAAGCTGGACATGTGTCTTTGCTGTGAGTGGCTCCCCTCCTAAGACCTGACTTGTAACTTTCCTGGGAAATATGAGATTTAAATAGGTTAGATCCCCATCCAAATTCATTCTCTGATTCCCATACTGAAAAAATAGCATTCTCTGTGTCTATCTGGTCATTAGGGGCATGTTTTGTATTACTGGCGATAGTATAATCCAAAATGTTGTGCGGTGTCCCTTTAAACGATCACTTACTTGTGTTATCAGATTAGTCCTTGTCATACATTACAAAACCACTTCAGTAATTGTATTTTTGTAACACAGTAACCCGTGACTCATGATTTTGTGTTGTATTTTCTCCCTTTTTTCTATAAATAAACCCATGTGATAGGTCTAGTTCAGAGTTCAGGCGGTTGACTGCAGTTTAAAGCTTCTAGGAACTGCTATTACATACAGAGAGGCCAAAGTCATGTTGTCTTTCCATTGGTCCACTTTCACTCCCGTGCACCACCAGTACAACAGCGATTTTAATATGTTACATTATACAAAGCAGGCCAGAGTGAAAGCTAAAGCAGCTCAAAGGTTTCAATCTCCTATTGCAGGGGTAGGAGAGTTTGCTTTGTGGAGGGCCAATTTTCTTCAGTGTGAAAAGTCTAGGGGCCGAACCTTGCAATCATAGCCTAATTTAAAGCCTCACTTTCTCTAAATCCCAATGTTGTCCAGCACATATGACCTGGCAGGGGTATTGGCAGGGGATTTTTAATGAAATTAATAGATATTTTTATAATTTTTAGAGTAATTTAACAGGTATTTGACCTCTAATGTGTGTGGGGGCCAGAGGTTCTATGATAGAGGGCCAAATTTTGCCCACGGGTCTTGCGTTTATTGCTAGATTCAGATCAGATTACATATCTGATTGCTACAATGCAACTGAAATTAAACAAATAGGTTTAATTACTGATTGTTGCGTCCATTTATCATTTCCATTAATCACTTTCATTCAAACATTGTTTGAGCATAATCTGCTTCATTTTTTGATAATTGTTTTTGCAGTATAGAAAATTTGACCTCAGGAGTAACACCAGTTTAAGATCAAGATTAAATCAGGACTAGGGATGTCATGATTCTAAATTTTTTGAATCACGATTATTGTGAGAAAGAAAATTGCTCACGATTTGTCAAGGAAGAAAATACAGAAAACTTGTCAAAACCTTTAAAGTTTAAAGCCTAAATGTCCACAAAATATGAACAATTTTATATTTGTTCAATGGTTAAAAGTCTATGTTGAAAATACAATTTAAATAATAAGAATATTACTATTAGCCATATCTACAGTAAATGAAGTAAACTGGTGTGCATGTTTTCAAAACACATTTCATAAAAAGGCATTTTCTCTGATCTGTTCTCTCACGGATTCAATATTAAGACTATAATATAAAAAAAAACACAAATAAATGAACAGCTGATTTCCATGTGGTCAGCGTTGCACACTTTCACTTGCAAATGCAGCACATGCTCCTTTTGACTCCTCTGGCGACGTTATGGAACCATCACGTGAAGATGGATAAGATTTACTCTCTGCACATCTGTTTTAACCTGTCGCTGACTTCATGAGTTTTGGAGTGGATTTGACACTGACGCTGACGCTTTCTCAAGTACTTACCCGTGAGTGCGCCGCATTTAGCACACAAAAACACACACACTACGACTCAAAAACGCACACGACAAAAAAGCAGTGGATTGTGGGTTCTAAAATCTAACAATTAACCTACCGCGTGCTTTTATTACTGTGGTAATCAATTTAAATGGGCCTAAACTACATCTAATCTGTTTGTGAATTATGCCTAGCTCAGAAAAAACACCAAACTAAAAAGAAATTTTTGAGAAAAAAAAACAACGAACCAAGGCATTCCTCCCACACCACAATTCTCTATGTACATTTTCTAAAAAGGCTTTATTGCACTGGGCTAATACATATTAAAATCTGGTTTCTTCCATGCATATCAGCTTCAACAAAGCCTTTCTCAAGAAGTGTGGTGTAAAAAACGTTTAAATGATGGATACAGTTTAAAACCACCTCTGGTACATGTGCCAGACTTTGGAAACCACAACCATAGGTCATATTGAGTGTTTTATTTGAGTACCATTTTTTCCTAAAGCCAAACTTTTAGCTCCACTGTCACAATACTAAATTAAACTTTCGGAAACATCTACAATAAGTGATTAAACGGCTTGCGTGTGTCAACTGCCCGCCTCTGTACAACTGTTTTCCTCTGGAGAAGAGTCTTGGGATGCTGCTCTAATAAAATTGTTACTGTCAGGGCCACATCTGACTGACTGAGACAGAATAAACCTTGTACCGCGCCCTTCACATTATGCCGCACTGTGTATCCCTCTGTGGAGATCATCAGTGTCACCCGAGCATGCGGCAGCGCGCTAAGTGAATCGCTGTTGTCATGTTTTCACTTGGACTGGTTTTGACAAAGAGTTCATCCCCCATTATAACACCACAGAACGGATACCGAGGCTGATTTGGGAGCTCGCGTTGAAGAACTGCAGCGGAATAGCGCGGAAAGTCAAGTAGCTTCTCCCTCGGCGCCCGCAAGAGGAAAATGAGGGATGAGTTTTTGACAATCCAACAAGCCTTTTACAGGTGTGATTGCATGCAGAGGGGAATAGCTCACAAAGCTCCAACATTTCGGTTGTCTTTTATCTCGGCTTAAAAACACCCTGTGATTTTTGTTTTACTCTTTGATATGTGAGGCTTTTAAAAGTAGTTTAGAGCAATGTTAGCATTGGCTTTGATTGAGGCGAGACACTGCAGATGAATACGGGGAAAAATACATTTAGAGACATTGGATTTGAACTTTTGCTGTATGCTGCTGACATAAATATAAGAAAAAGTGTGCGAGAAACTTGACACAAAGTGAAAAACAAGAAAAACAGAAACTTAAGAGAAAAACAAAAAACCAAGGAACTCCTCCCACACTACAATTCTCTATTTACATTTTCTAAAAAGCCTTTATTGAACTAGGCTAATACATATTCAAATCTTTCAAAACATAATTGTAGTGTGGGAGGAGTGCCTTGTTTTTTTGTTTTTCTCCTAAGAAAAACTGTATAGCAAGTTTCTGTGATATTATGTTTTGTTGGTTTTAATTTATTGATTAAAATGTGCCGCATTGTTTTGGTTCAAAGCTCTATAAATCAGACTAGGAATTAAATATTGAAAAATCCCTCTGAATAAACCCTCAAAAAATGTACAAGACTGGAAAATGTGGTCTGTCTAAAGTGAAAAGTCAAAATGCAAACCTATGAGGTTAAGGTGAACTTTAATGTCCCCTTATGGAAATGTGTCCTCTGCATTTGACCCATACTTCGATGCCGCTGGGGCAATACATCAGGAGCAGTGGGCGACTGCAGTGCAGCGGGGACCGGGGAACCATCTCCAGATGTGGAGCCAGGCAAATGGTCAGAATCACCTGGCAGGAGGATTTAACCTAATGTGCATGTGTTGGGTTGATGGGGGGGAAAAGGAGCACCGATCCAGACACGAGGAGAAACGTGCACATTTTCCAGTCTTGTACTTTTTTGAGGGTTTATGTGTGTATCTCTGAGGACTTTTGCCGCTGTCATCTCCCAGAAAGAACATGACCCATCTGGGTTACAGCGTCTTATTGGTCACATGACATGCATCACAGGGACATGTCAATATTTGTGAATATTGACATGCGTGGGAAACACGGCAGAGCGAGCACAACAATGTTGGCTTCCTGATAAACATGTGACCCAAATGAAACGTCATAAAATAAACATCTTACAGGGTAGTTTGGTAAATTGTTCACGTTAATATTAAAACTAGTCAACAATCTGAAAACTGACATGAAAAATCAATGTTTTCACCTGCCGTGTCTCAACTTAAGCAGTACATTGACCAGCAAGTATTGTGCACCTTCATTCAAAGTCACCAATGCTTTTGGTAGTAGAAAAAGCACAAGAACCAATAGTATAACATGGAGTAGTGTACAAATTGGCACTAGAATCAAACACACATCCACCTTGCTCAGTAAAGTAGCTTTGACTCATAGTTCACAAATTATTTCCCCACTCCTGTGCAACCCTGCTTCAAAACTCGTTACGACCATTCAAAGTCCTTTCAGAAACAGCTTGGATGGATTTATTGATTCATGACTCAAGCCTTTTATTCCCCTCCAATGACTGTGTAAATTGCTGCTCAGTATATTATTAAAGTCCTCACAAATACTTCAAACGTCTTCGTCAGAATGGGGATACAGTGAAAACTAAAGCGAAATATATTTATAGGAGTGGGATATAGAGAGAAGAGGAGTGGAGAGCCAAATGTGTAACAGAGTATGACATCAAACCACGGGATCACTGGGAGGGCAGGGATCAAAAAACAATATATGGACAACAAAAAGCCAGGAAATGCAACAGGAAACAGAGAGGAAGATGGAAAGTGAGAGAGAGAGTGAGAGAGAGTGGCAAAGCAGAATACAGGAGAAGGCAGATGGTGAGGATTACTCCCAACTAAAACGCTGAGGGATCTACGGAGGGAAGGCCACAGACATAAACCGTAACGGACTCCCATCTGCCAGAAATAGAGCAAAAAGAGATGGATATTGTACAGCCGTTACTGTACAAACACACAGAAAAATAGCAAAACTATAATTCAAGTCACTGGTTAGACTGTGTTCTCTCTCCCTGTGCTTTGGGCCATGGGAATATATTCCATTGAAGGCTAAGGCTTGACTGACATTGACAATTTCCTCCATTCAGTACTTTTTAGCCTGGCCGTGTCAGACTACTGGCTTTTTCTATTTGGTTCAAAGATGTGTAGTTTGAGACCCGGCGCTATGTCCATGAATTCCAGCGGGAAATATTTGACAGGGGGACTGGACGAAGTATCAAAAACATTGTCCTCTTTGCCAGTGGAGCTCAACAGTCCTGCCTCCTCCCAGGGTCAGTGAAAAATCGTAAACCACACCTCCCGTACGAGAAAATGAACGGTTGTTTCCCAGACTAAATATTCACTTGTGATATTTAGTCTGGCGCTAGCAAGGCTAATACAAAGTCATATTTAGGCTAGAATTTTGATGCCGACCCAATACCAACGTGATTTACATTGAAATGCATTGAAACTAGGAAAACTATCCAGAAAAATGTCATGTTGCATATTCACCTGCTTAAACTGATTGATAACAGGTAAGGAAATGCCATTTACATGTACAACACACTAATGTAACATTTAAAATGAGAAGACACAAAAAAACTCAATGTAAATCAGTGTTAATTTTGACAAGAAATTGTAATTTCGTTTTAGTCTTAGTCTTTTGACTAAAATTAATTTTAGTTTTAGTCACAATTTTAGTCATCTGATTTAATTTCGTTTTAGTCCAATTTTAGTCGACGAAAATATAAAGCAATTTAATTTTAGTCGACGAAAATATACAACTTATTTTCTGAAACAATAAATTTCAATCTCAAACTTTCCAGCTGCACC